>PVKP010002625.1:0-60642 GCA_004027715.1 Plecturocebus donacophilus
GGAATGGGAGAATGGGGGGAAGGAGGGAAGGAGGGAACGAGGGAGGGAACAAAAAAGAAAAGAAGAGAGAGCATGTGAGAGGTCCAGAGCAGTGAAGCAAGATGTTCCAGTTTCTGCAGGCAGGAGACAGTGGCCCGGGGCATGAATCTGGTTGCCTCATTCCCATGCCCTGTGATCTTGCTGCCAGTCATTGTTCTGGGTACCATTCAGGGCTGCACTCCCTGGGAGGGTGTTTCTATTCTGAACCTTGTCTTTTAATATCTACTTTCAAATTGTTGAAAAATCAGAGAGTAATGATAATAGAGGGGGTTTTTGTTTGTTTTTTGAGATGGAGTCTCGCTCTATCACCCAGGTTGGAGTGTAGTGGTATGATCTCGGCTAACTGCAGCCTCGACCTCCCAGATTCAAGCAAACCTCCCACCTCAGCCTCCCCAGAGCTGGGACTACAGGGCTGTGCCACCGTACCTGGCTAACTTTTTATTTTTTGTAGAGACAGGGACTCGCCCATGTTGGCCAGGCTGGTCTCAAACTCCTGGGCTCAAGCGATCCTCCCACCTTGGCCTCCTAAAGAGCAAAGATTATAGGCAGGGGTCACCCTGCCCAATGTACCAGTGGTTGAAGATTGTTCCTCTTTTAGGGTGTTTTCATTTGAGTTTCCAGGAATGGGGCCAGAGGAATGGTGGTACTTGTGAGAGAGTGAGGAAGGCTTCTCTGTCTCTGCAACGCTTTCACTATCTCAGGGCATTCTAAGAGGCTTGCTGATTTAGACATTTTGGTATTGAAATGATCTCTAAATACCAGCCTCCTTCCTTCACCATTGTAGCAAAAGCTTCTGCCCATCGAAGAAAGAAAGGGAAGGAGCGAGGCAGGGGAAGATGTGAGAAGCTATTTTTTGGCTTCAGAATCACAAGATCTTTAGGTAGTCGTCATCCTGGGTCATAGGAAAATGATTGCACTCATTTCTGAAGTTTGAAACACCCTCAGTTGACAATCAGCCAGGACATAAAGTATCTAACATTGTGAGTGGCACATAAAGAACGCTCCGTAAATATCAAATTTCCTTTTCTCACTAGGGTGTGGCATGATCTGAGGATCCTAGAGGGGATACAAAGATAAGGCTTTAAAGAGCTTAGTGACTTAACAGTATTCGGCAGTGAATCCAACCCACCGGAACAAAGGAAAAAGCACAAAAATCCCTCCCCACTGAGCCCCAGCCCCTTTGGAAGTGAAAATCAGAGGCATCAGTCGCTGCCTGCTAAGCCTCCTGCCCCTCTCTTTCCACTCCTCAAGTTTAATCTGTTTAATTATTTCTTCATGTGTGCTCTAGAGAACCTGTTATTTTTATGGGTCTGTGTCTATTAATTTTTCTTGCCTAACCTTCCCTCTTTCAGCACAACCAGAGCGGTGCAGACAGAGGGCTGGAGTCAGGCTCCAGTGAAGAGAGATTACACAGATATATATAGAGATGAGAGGAAGAAGGCAAGAAAATGTGGTTACCTCTGAGGCTGCAGAGAAGCTGTTAAGTACTGGAGATTTAAAGCTTCGTTCGCCTCTGTACTAACTTCAAGCTGTTCTAAGCCCAGTCTCCCAGACGACAAAACTCAGACCAGCTGCGAGAGAAAGGATACGACTCTCTTGGGAGCCTCAGGTCTGATTTAGAGGGTGCTTCGAGGGCAAGTGGGAAGGAAGGAATTGAACAATCAGAGTTTTATTTCTGAAGGGACTTTCTGTGCTGAAGAGAAAGCTAAGGACAAAGAGAAAACACTCATCGGTTATTTGTCACAGTTAACAAAGAATAGGTTGAGAATTGGGCCTAAATTAGGGCAGGGATAAAAATCAGGTTTAATCTAAGGAAGAAGTCACCTAAAAGAGTGATTAAAAAGTAGCAGAGTTAACAGAAGATAGAGTGGAATAATTATCTCAGTAAAATTTGGGCTGGGCATCGTGGCTCATGCCTGTAATCCCAGCACTTTGGGAGGCCAAGGTAGGCGGATCACCTAAGATCAGGAATTTGAGAACAGCCTGGCCAACATTGTGAAACCCCTTCTCTACTAAACATACAAAAAATTAGTTGGGTGTGGTGGTGGGTGCCTGTAATCCCAGCTACTTGGGAGGCTGAGGCAGAAGAATCGCTTGTACCTGGGCAGCGGAGGTTGCAGTGAGCGGAGATCACGCCATTGCACTCTAGCTTGGGCAACAAGAGTGAAACTCCATGTCAAAACAAAGAAAAAAAAAATAGATTTTGCATAGTCCCTGTCTAGAAGGCTGGACCAGATGACCCCAGAAGGTCGTTTCCCACTGTTTTGTTGGTTCTAAGGGCTGGTGGCCTGGGTACCCTGGGTACCCTGGAGCATGGCAAATTGGGTTTCCAAATGCAGCTGCATTTGGTGAAGGTGAAAGTACCTTTGTAAGAATTAACCTAGCTGGCTCCTCAACTAGAGCAGAAATCACCTTGCGGACCCTGCAGTAGAAAAAGCCTGAATTTGGAAAAGGAGCTACAGAGTAAATGCTTTCCAGAGTGGCAGCTGGGAGAGAAGGTGGAAGCTGAAAGAGAAAGAGAATTTCATCTGTGGAGAAACTGGGAGAATTTCAGAGGTGAAACTGAGTAATCATTCTTGCAAGGGCAGCTGGTGTTGATCCTGGGCCTGACGGAATGAATCCCAGTGGCAGGGTTCAGGAACCTGAGCGGGAGTTTGAGCTGATCGCTGCTGAGGAGGTGTGCTCATCCCCAAGTCAGTGGCAGAAGCTTTCTCTAATGACGGATTCTCTGGGTCAGCTCTGGAGCTGGTTAGCACCCAGGCTTAGAGACCTATGGGTAGAAGGTGACTTTGATTCCCTTCCAAAGGTGTGTGATCAGCCAAAGCAAAGAAATACTACATTTTCCGGTAAAAACTGTCTGGGATGGAACTGTTACAGGGAACAACTGGGCATGTGCCCAGCGGCCTGTGCAGTCTTGGGCCTGCCTTTCCAGGCTGGAGCTGTGCTAGTGGCCTGCATGCATCGTGGGAATTTCTTAGAGGGGCTTAGCCTTAGCAACAGGAAAGTCTGAAACTTGTTCTAGGGTTTTCTCCACTCCAAAAGCCTTCCTCAAAAGCTACTCTGTTCCCCGTTTGTCTGGGACTTTCCCCTATCAGTGTTTTGCCTTCCCAACCAAAGGGTGGCTGAGAGTCAATGAAAAAAAAAATTATGGTTGAGTGCAGTGGTGTACACCTATAATCCCAGCACTTTGGGGAGCTCAGGAGGACAGATCGCTTGAGCGCAGGAGTTTGAGACCAGCTTGGACAATATGGTGAAACTCCATTTCCACAAAAAAATAGCCAAGTGTGGTGGCACGTGCCTGTAGCCCTAGCTACTTGGGAGGCTGAAGTGGGAGGATCACTTGAGCCCAGGAGGTGGAGGCTGGAGTGAGCCAAGATTGCACCACTGTACTCCAGCCTGGGCAACGGAATGAGACCCTGTTCCCCCTGCCCCCACAAAAAGAAAAAATATTTATTGAATCCACAATTCACCTAGGAAGCACAGAGTCCTTCATGTCACCCCCTTACACCTCAGCTGTCAGAAAAATAAAGGCCAAATTTGTTGCTAAAATATCAGAAGAAGAACTTCCTTGGTGCTTGAAACCATCAATCTCTTCTGATTCCTTCAGATGGATTCCATTTAAACTGCTCCTGAACTGTATCTTTCTTCGGTGGCACCTTGAGTCATCTTGAAAGTAAATTGACCATAAGATTAAATCAATTACACATTAACTTTCATGCTCTGGACAATGCCAGGTCCAAAGAGCATTGTCTCTGCATCATCCTTTCAATGAACACAAGAAGCAAGACCAGAAGCACACAAAGGTGAGAACTACATCTCAAGGTGGTTTGGCCCTGAGTAGTCAGAGCTGGAACTGAATGTAAAGACAACTCACTCTTTACCCTTCTACCCTCCTTTCAATCTGAGCTTGACCTTGGACTATCTAGAATTTCGTGCTGCAAGGTAGAATTTCTCTTCTCTTAGTCATCTTACACAATAAAGGGGGATGCTGTGGTCCAGAGAGGAAAAGTGATTAGCCCAAAGTTACAGAGCAAGTCCCTGGATGAAAAGTGTCAAAATCGTGCAGAACACTAGGATTTCAGAGAAGGAAGCGAGAGAGCCCTTTTGTACAAGATAAGGGGATCTGGCACCCTCAGTTCCTCTCCAGGGTCTGTAGAAGAGAACTATTGAATAATGGAAAACGTCAGTGTTCCCAAGGAATCTAACAGCAGGGTTTACAAGAGGGCAGATTTTTTATTTGAGAAAGGAAGGCCTCCCTAGAACCCCTAAAATTGCCTGATTGCATGTAAGGGTGGCCTGAGGATTTAGTCGGTAGTTCTGAGCACTTTGTTTCTCATAAGAATGGAAGCTTCTAGGGCTTCACCCTTAGGAGAACACAGCAGAGAAATGTGGCAGGATATGTCCATGGAGAGGGAGTGAGTTTGAAGAGAGAAAACAAGGGTATACTTGAAAGAGAAGAAGGGTTCAGGGAAGGAAACGGGGGAAGATGCTGAAATACCCAAGCTCCGTAAATGATAAAGCAGAGGGGCATGAACTTCCCTCTTGATGACTCTCTGGGTGCTGTGTGAACTCTTCCTGGAGAGCTTAGGTCCTCCCAGCTCAGACAATGATTGCATAACCTCTCATTTGCAGCCGACTAATGGGCTGCATTAACAACCTTTTTTATTAGTTTTTTTTATGAGAGGATGATCTAGTCCTGGCTCTTTGGTAGTTAGTCAAATTGTCAAGTTGCTCATAAACCAAGACAAATTAGAAATGACCATCCTCTCTTCTGAAGTAGTCTGCCATGCCCACTGGCTATTTTTTGAGAGTGTTCAGACAGGAAGGCCTTGGTGGTGGATAGTGTGGAGGTGATCAGGTTGTTCCCTAGAGCTTTACGCACTTTTAATTCAACAACCCCAGGGATGAAGGAAGAATGTAATTCTAGACTCAGGAGCAAGAGGCCAAAAACAGAAGCCAGGAGTTATGATTTAATAGAATTTAATTAAATACCATTCTCATTTGAGGAAGATTTTCTAAGTCATTAACCTGTAATCTTCCTATTACAACCGATTGCCCCCTGGGAGAAAGGGAGAAAGTTTATTCTTCTATTAGAAGAAATGAAGCAAAAGGATTTCAGAAATGTAATACCCAAATTCCCCTTTGTGAGGGTGTCTCAGAACCCCGTGAGTTTAGGAAAGCCTAGGGCAGAGATTTGGGGTTTAGTCAGAAATGGTATGTTAATTTGGGTTCAGAGATGGTTTCCAAATGAATTATGTGAGGTAAGAGATAAAAGAATTTAGGGATTATTTCTCTAAAAGTGCCTCATTTTGTAGACGAGGATTGGAAAGGAAAATCCATCTGCCCCACGCACAGGGCGGAATGGCAGAGACCCACCTGGCTCTGTAACTCCTGTTCCCTTCCTACCTTGCTACATGGCCTTTCTCCCATGAAGCTAAACATCCTCTTTGGCTGGGCAACCACATCGAGGAGGTACACTTTCTTTTTCCCTTGGTAGTCCCCTCCTTCCTTGTATTCCTCTCCTTGATCTCTGGATCCTACTTAATCCTGTTACATTCTTATCCATTCCATATAGCAAGGATAGAGCAGGGTGCTTTGCATTTGTATCAATGCATAGAAGAAGGACAAAACCCAAGAGACTCCATCTATGGCTTGAGATGCATAGTCTTTCCCAATGCTTGCTACAAGGGCTTGTCTTAATTTTCAAAATGCTAGACACCCACAATGGCTAAATCCTGTGGCTACTCATGCTTGTTCCTTCCTTATTCTACCCTTTCTCCACATCGTATGTGTATCCATGTGGCTGTGGTGCAGGGCAGGCGAAGCACTGATTGATGGACACTGTTGCCCTTTAACTCCGGAACAGATCTAGAAATGATGGGGGAATGCTACGCCAATGGGTATCCCTTCTCAGTAGAATGTCCCCAGGTCTGTCTGTTACCGGGAAGAGACCACTGGCTAGAACTTTCATCTTCTTACAGAGGGAGACTGGAGCCATACAGAAGGTGAATGATTGTCCAAGGTCAAAGTTAGGGACACTTGGGAATAGGATTCCAATCCTCTGACTTGTACCCTGGTTCTCTTCTCACTACACTTCAGTTTTTCAAATCAATTTTCAATGCACTATAGAAGGTGGAATTCCAAATTAATGGACTCTCCAATGAATAGAATTCTTCAGGTATTATTGTTAATTTACTAGATTTTTAGAGCTATCTTTCCAAAAAGCTCAAGACACATTATACATAGACATTGAGACTTGTCGTGAAAAATAAAGGAGATAACAAAATTACATGGAAAGACCAGAAAGCGTCGATTCATTTTTTCTTAATTAAGAAAATATTAATCCATACTTTCATCCAACCAGGGTTTGCGGGGGGCTTGCCATACTTTAGTACACCATGCTTGCTGCTGAAGGAGATAGAGAAATGTAAAACGATATTTCCTCCTCATGGGCTAACACTTAATTAGGGAAACACAGAAGAGAAGATCAGTGGAGGCTTGAGAGGTCAGAAAGGGCTTCCTAGATGAAAACAAACGAAGTAGACCTCAAAGTGGGGAGCAGATTTGGACTGACCTGAAGAGAACAGGGGCTTCCAGGCAGGAGGAAAGGCTGGGGTCGGAAAAAGCCTGACTTCTGTGAGCCTTGCTGAGCAGTCACATTTGCTTTGGGAAAGGAACAGGAGACAAGCTGAGCAGGTAGGGTAGGGCTAGAGCACTGAACGCCAGGAGAAGGAAGAGGGTATGAGTGGAAATGGGATGAGAGCCTAAGCAAGGTTTAATTTAAAACTTCGGCAAACTGAAATCAAAAGAACGTGGCCTTGCAGCCAGTGTATCCATGGAGACAATCGAGGCTACTGGGGTGAGCGAAGGACCCTCAGGCTCGGGTGGCCGCGGGCACCCCAGAGGGACGGAGGGCGCCGTAACGCGGTTGCCATGTTCTTGCATGTGTTTGAAATCTGGGCTGACAAAACGAGCTGGACGATTTTGCTCCGTTACGTATTGAATTCTCTTCTCTGTGGTAAGGGATCCGCTTGAAGCGTGACAGCTGCAATGACTTCCAGATGTCCGCCTCCTGTCTCCTCGCCGACTGGGGTGGATGTGGTAAACTCCGCGATGGAAACCAAAACCCCCGCCAGATGTGCCATGTCAACGTCAGCCTCGCGCACATCTGGCTTCAATGCCGGCCGCCAGCCCCAGAACAAATGGCGGCTTTCCCGCTGTATTCACTCGTCAGCGTTCCCCGGTTAAAAGGCGCTGGGGCGGGGACGGCCTGGGAAGGGGCGCGGGGCCATGTTGGCCGGCCTGGGTTCCGGCTCCCGGACGGCTGAGCCCCGGGCACCCTTTCCTCGCGGCGCAGCCATGGGGTGGCCGGGAGGGCAGACGAGGAACTGCGGGGCTGTGTTCGAGGGAAAATCGTGCGAGTTTAGAAACATCCGAAGTGAGACGAGCTGGGCCCCGAGCCTCGGCCTCGCGCACTCGCCAGACCCGGGGGGCGGAGCAGGCGCCAGGACCGCGGCGACCAGGAGACTGCGGGACTCGCGGGGGGAAGGTTCCCTCAGCCTGGCCTCCTCCTGGTCCGCCTTGCCCCGACGCACGCATCCACCTGCAGGATCCCCTACCGGGCGGGCGCAAGCGTAGATCTTAGCTGTCGTCACCCCCTGAGGTGGTATCTTCTAAATAAAAGAATCAGACGCCTGGAGGAGGTTCTGAAAACAGGACACAGCGAATGAAACCTGGACTCAGGGAAGGCTGGTGGCTACACCCCGGCCCGCTTGTCCACCGCAGCCGGCGGGAGCGGGCGCTAACATGTTTACGTGCTGCCCTTCTGCCTACCCACGAAGTCTCATTTACTCACAACAGATGCCGAGTATTGGAAAAGGCCCCTAATTTAGCACCAAAAGACTTAGGTGTGGGCCTTGCTTCCAAATGAGCCAGGAGATATGGAATATATCTTGGTTCTTTCTTTGTAAATTGGAATATATATCTATTTCTTTTTACTTCATAGAGCTCTCTGACCCTTAATTAACCAAAGTTTACAAAGAGAAATGAATTAGATCTAGAACTAGAATTCAGATTCCACTGATAACTGACTGTATAATTTGATGCTATCCACTTCAGGGAAATGGAAAATGAAAAATGGCTTTGAAAAGTATGATGTGCTATACACGTGCCGTCTTTATAACACTGTTTGCAAAGAGAAAACTGAGGCTCAGGGAAATTAACCGACTTGCTCCGAAGCCACATAGTAGACACGTTTCATTATTTGCTTTGGTTTGGCCTGAGTGGACACATAATTTGGGTTTTAATCAGTCACTTCATGGCTTTGCAGGTCATCCTTCCTTCTATCTTCAGTTTTAAGGCCAGAGCTGTTTCTTTCAGCTGATTTGGTCACTGAGGAAGAAGTCTCATGTTAGAGGCCCAAATCAAAACCACTCTGCGTAAAGCCACCAGAGTGCTAATTCAATGACTTCTCCGAATTCTGCCCACAGAATTTCCATGAAGTAGTTGCCCCCTTCTGGTTCTACAGCCCATGATAAATGTTCAAAGTGTCTCCGCCCTGTCTTGTTCAAGCTCATCCCTTCTCATTCTCTCTGGCTCCCTTAAATCTGCTTGTCATTCCTCCAAAAACATTATCCTTTTGTTTCGACTTCTCTGTGGAAATTTCTCTCTCTCAATCTCTCTCCCTCTCTCTGTAACTTTCCCTGTTGGTTACCTTGCATACTTGAAGCATTAGGGGCTTTTGAATCTTCTCTTCTGGGTTCCTCTCTGTCCATTCTGTAGGTTAACTAGCCAGCAGCATTCTTTTTGACATCTTTTGTTAAAAAAATTAATTTTATTTATTTTTACAAAGCACCAACCACTAAAGGATAAAAAGTTAATTTTGACTGAAGTGATGTTTAAAAGCTTTTAAAAGTCAAACATGACTACTAGACTGTAACAACAATAAGAAAAACAGTAATCCCTTGACCAATCCCAGTTACTCCCTGAGCCAGAAACAATCCCTTCCAACTCCTTTTCTGTTTCTTCTTGCTATTTCTGTCCTTATTTATGAATCACATGCTTATCCAGTTTTTCTTGGTTTACTGATTTTAGGAATTGTCTTTTGACTTCCTATCATGGAAAATGTGACTATATACCATACTAGTAGAGAGTATGGACTCTGGAGAGAAATTATTTGGTTTAAATCACAGGTCCAATACTTACTAATTGTGTGAGTTTGTACAAGTTGCTTGACTGCTATGGGTCTCAGTTTCCTCTTGTGTAAAATGGATGATAATGTCAGAAGTGTTTGAACCACAGCAACTCTATCTTGAATAGGGCCTGGGTAAAATGAGGCTGACATCTACTGGGCTGCATTCCCAGTTGGCTAAGGCATTCTAAGTCACAAGATGAGATAAGAGGTCAGCACAAAACACAGGTCATAAAGACCTTGCTGATAAAACCAGTTGCAATAAAGAAAGCAGCTCTAACCCGCCAAAACCAAGATGGTGACGAGAGTAACCTCTGGTCGTCCTCACTGCTACACCAGCGCCATGACAGTGTACAGATGCCATGGCAATGTCAGGAAGTTACCCCATATGGTCTAAAAAGGGGAGGCATGAATCATCCACCCCTTGTTTAGCATATCATCAAGAAACAACCATAAAAATGGGCAACCGGCAGCCCTCGGGGCTGCTCTGTCTATGGAGTAGCCATTCTGTTATTCCTTTACTTTCTCAATAAATTTGCTTTCACTTTATGGACTCATCCTGAATTCTTTCTTGAGTGAGACCCAAGAACCCTCTCTTGGAGTAAGTATGTATCAGGACCCCTTTCTTGTAACAATAATAGTATCTACCTTATAGAGTGATTATGAAGATTAAATGTTGAATATATAATGGGCTTCGAATAATGTCCAGCGTACAGTAAGCACTATATAAACATTACTTATCACCATCATTAAACTGGTCTGCACACGCTTTACCTCTGCTCATCCTCCCAATATAATTATGCCACGATTTTTGGTAAAATCAACATTAAATATTTATTTTATGACTGTGTAAATATTATTCCCAGGTAAGCAACATAGAATCCTATAATTATGTTTCCTTTCTCATTCAGCCTTTTGTTTTCCCTGGAATTAATAGTTTTCTGTTTTTGTATTTTGTTTAGTTTTCTATGTACCTATTATTAATTCATCCACAAAATCTCCTGTCAGTACATTCAAATACAGGTATGCTCTTGGTTTCATTATTTTCATTGGCCATCCTTCCTAGAGCTTTTTGGCTTTTCTGTTCCCATCTGAACTCTGCTCTGCGGCCTGATTCACAGCTTTAGCCCTGTGAATAGGCATTCTGGGGGTTCCTTCAACATTATCTGGGATTTATCTTTGTTGGTCTCCTGTGTTGGGGTCCTGTTGCCTGGACTATATACATATGGTGGAAACTGCTGGTTATCCTCCCAAATCCTTTCTTTCTTTCTTCCATCATAATAGAAATGTAGCTAATATAAGGTTGCCCAACTAAACTCTATGCTTCCCAACTCACCCATAAAGCTAGGGGTTGCCACATAACTAGATTTTGCCAAATAAATGCTAGTAGAAGCAATATATATTACTTCCTGGGCTGGTCCATAAAAACCTCCACACATTTCCCCTCTGGCGAACTGAAAATGCAAGTGCCTGCAATCAAACTTTCATCATATAGAAAAGGATAATGCCCTAGAATAGTCATCTTCAAACTTTAGCATGCATAAGAATCACCTGAAAGTCTTGTTAAAACATAGATTTCTGGCCTCTGTGCCCAGAATTTCTGATTCATTAGATCTGGTGTTGGGAGATGAGAATTTGCATTTCTAACACTTTCTCAAGTGATGCGATGCTACTGACCTGAGGATCTCATTTTTGAGAACCACCGCCCCTAAGACGTGGCAGAAAAACAAGATATGCAGAAGGAACCACAATCCCTGAATGACCTAAGGAAACAGTTCTCCTGCTGACCTAAAATATTTACCTTGGGCGGTTATGTCAGGAAAAAAAGTAAGTTTATATTTTCATTAGCTACTCAATTATTTTTGGTTTTCTAAATTACAGCAGTCAGCTTTCCCATCACCATGTCTTTTTCTCCTTTTCTTACTCCTATAGTTTAGGAAGCACACCCACCAATAGTTTCTTGAGAAAAGAAGATAAATTTTTTGAGACTTTGAATGTCTGAAACTGTTTATTATATTGGTACACTTGACTGATATTTTGGTTGGGTATAGAATTCTGGGTTAAAATCATTTCCCCCAGAATTTCTCCATTATCTTCAATTGCCATTCTGATTCTCAGTCTTTTATAAGTGACTTGTATTTTTATTTTGAAATTTCTTTTTAGAATCTTCTATGACCTTTTTACTCCTGGTGCTATGAAATTAGAGAATGAGGTGTCTTGGGTATGTTTTTTTCTCATTCACTGTGTTGTGCTTCACTCTCCCTCAGTTCAGACGCAGTATTGATTCTTTAATGATTTCCTCCCATCTGCTTTCATCATTCTCTCTTTCTGGAACGTCTGTCTCAAGTTTTCTTATCCTTTACATCTAACTGTATCCTTTATCTATATACCTTATTTTATGACTTTGGCTTTTTTTCTACTCTTCCGGGAGATTTCCTCAACTGTCATTCAAAAGAAAAGTTGATTTTTCCCCCCACAAATATTTAACTATTCAGAACATTGTTTTGTTTTCTATTTTATTTTTATAGGCTCCTGTTACCATTTCATGGATGTAGTATTTTTTCTTCTGCTTTCTGCTCTGTACTTTTCTGAGCTTCTCTTTTTGGTTAGTTTGGTTTCTTCATATTTGGAGCTTTTCTCAAATGTCTAGTGATCCTTTTCCATGTGGAGTGGGGAGACTTGTCAATTGTTGGACTTCACTGTAGCTTATGTGGGGCTATTTCCTTAGGGGAAACTCATAGTCTTTTCTCTTGGACCCATCAGTTGCTCTCAGAAGAATCCCCCAATTTCCCTCCGAGAGAGGGATGGGGAAGGGGAAAGGGTATGTAAGCCTGGCTGCCAGCATGCTGAGATTCGAGCTAAGGAAGGGGCTGGGAGTCTTATTTTTCAGCGAGTATGTCAACTTTCACTTAAATACATCTTTTTGTTTGTCTGTTTTTTAGACAGAATCTTGCTCTGTCACCAGTCTGGAGTACAGTGGCATGATATTGGCTCACTGCAACCGCTGCCTCCCAGTTTCAAGTGATTCTCCTGCCTCAGCCTCCTGAGTTGCTGGAATTACAGGCATACACCACCAAGCCCAGCTAATTTTTGTATTTTTAGTAGAGACGGAGTTTCACCATGTTGGCCAGGATGGTCTTGATCTCTTGACCTCGTGATCTGCCCACTTCAGCCTCCTAAAGTGCTGAGATTACAGGCATGAGCAACCGTACCCTACCCCGTATCTTTTTCATTAATCAGAACAGTCTGATTCAGCCTCTCCAGAAGGTAAAGTGTCTGTCTTCTTTTAGGGCTGCAGAGGGGATCAGAAGGATCTAGATGCTTCATTTAAAGTCAGTGTGGAGTTTCAGTCATGGCATGAATTTTAGTTTTCTCTGATCCACAGTCAGTTATTGCTCATCTGATCTGCTTTTCAGCTCTCAAAATGTTGTTCACATCTTTTGGTTGTTGACATCTCCTATTACATTCTTTTTAACATTGTGAGCTTATGGTTTCTTGTGGTTTTTTTTTTTTTTTAGTTCTTTCTTGTCATTTTAGTGGGTTTCAGAAGGAAGCACAAATAATAAACATCTGCTCATCTTTTACTTGAAGCTTCTATCTCTTCTAAGGAAAAATGAAGCTATTGAAAATTCTAAATTGCCCAAATTATATTAGCATGTATTAGTGCAGTGGAATTGTATTTTTCCTTTTCCCTATTTTCTGTAATGCACTTATTCATTTTAGAATATTTTAATTGCATTTCTTTTGATTCAGTCGTTCTAGTTCTGGGAATTCATCCTAAGGCAACAACTAATGATGTGCACAAGAAACCTCTACAAAGTGGTTCCTCAGGGAGAATTTATACTATCAAGTACTGGAAACAACCTAATCATCTAACAACAGGAGATTGGTTAAATACACCAGGGTACATTCATGTAATGGCACATTCTGCCACATTAAAAATGATGTTCTGAGAGATCAATGATGTATAAAAATGTTCGTAACACATTGTAAGTTTAAAAACAATTACAAAAACCATATGTAAAGTAGGGCTTACTTTAAACAAAGAGTATATGTAAATGTATGTATTCATAATTAAAATGACAAGGCTATATGTATTAATCTATATTATAATGCTGATTGTCATAGTGACATTATCGAGCACCTATGACTTGCCCAGTCATGTTCTGAGCCTCTTATGTGGATTACTTTAGTTCATTCTCATAACAACTATGTGAGGTCAATGCTATTATTTCCATTTTACAGTTGAAGAAACTAAAGCCTAAAGAATTAATGTTAATTACCCAAGGGCACATACAGCCATGACTCATGCTAAGGCCCTCTGACCCCAGAGTCCACTCACAATCATAATTACTATACCCCAAAATATTAAGGTTGGTGGTATTTCAAGTGACCTTTATTTTGTGTGTGTGTGCGTGTGTGTGTGTGTGTGTCAGGAGTGAAGAAGAGGGAAGGTGAAGAAATAGAAGGGATATGGGATATGAAGAGGTTGACCTTTGTTGCATTGTTTTCTTTGCAATTAATTAGTGGAAAGACACCCGTGTCCCCACTTGCAAAACTTTGTTTTGGAGGTCTGGGATCTAGGCAATTTTGTCTCTAATATATGTGTAGGGCCAGTATTTTTTTGGTTCTTGTCACATATCATTAGATGAAAAGTCATTGGGAGGCACAAGCTGTCCGGTTAAGCCAGATTTCATTAGAAACCAAACCCTGTGACAAGAAATCTGAGCCACAAAAAGAGACACAAGCCCAACTTTTCAACTTCTTTTGAGCCACATTCTGTTGACTAAAGTTCCAGCATTTCTTCTTTCTTTTGCTTGTGTTTTTTCATCATACCTCGTGCAGAGTGGTTTAGGGCTCTCAGCAAAGGCGGTGGGCCTGCTGACGGGTTGTCCTGAGCAGTAATTTGAGAAATGAGTGCTGTTGTTGCTGCCTCCCCTCCTTAATGTTGGTGCTTAGAGCCTAGCACTCACAGAGCTAGGCTCAGGGCCTCTTGGGCTGCAGTCAAGGACAGGCACTCTCAGGAATATTTGTGGGATGCTTGTACCTATCCTCTTAGCAGTCCCTGTGGGTCCCAGCTGAATCTGATTAAAGGTTCTTCCTGATTTATAGAGTCCACCTCCCCTAACCTCTTCCCCCATTCTCACTCTGCTTGAGCTGCTTGGGCTAGATCATTAAGATGCAGCAGGTGTACAATATTGTTTTGCTATAAAACTAAATGGGCTTAAAGTGTTCAGAGATAATGCATTCCTGTATCAGAGTATTTATGAAACAGTAAGATATTCTGGTTTGGCCTTATTCCCAGTGTATGCTCTTTTCCAAGCTCCACACCTTAAAAACTGTAACTGTTTTCATTACTTTCCTTTTTTTTTTAAATTTTTTTTTCTGCAATAGTTGCCTCTGATTAATATCCTTGTGCTCTCTGAGACCCAGAAAGCAGTTTAGTTTCCCTAGGACACTTTAACAATAGCGTGATTTACAGAGCAATTCATTGGAGCCAGGGGGCAATGTAATTTAACAAAGCATTTTTCACAGGCTTTCTCCCTGGAGTTGACACAAATGCAAAACCACTGTTCAGACAACACAGGAATGAAGGTAAAGTCACTGAAAGAACAAAAGGCACAGGTTTCCAAAGGTCATTTTCAATAATCAAACCTCCAGCAGGGACACATTAACTGGGGTAGACTCAAGCAGAGTGAAAAGCAGGCAGAGGTAGAGTGGGGCCGGCTTGCCTTCAGTGGGATTCCAATCTGAGAAATTGATATTCCCACTTAGCAATTGCAGAGTGCAGTTGATTGACACCCCTGTCTGTATCACCAGCACTGGGCTGAATACAGCATCCCAAATCACTGACGGTTGTATGATTTGGTGCTAAGGAAGAGACTAGAATCAGAACCCTATGACTTACTGGTGTGTATGACATTGTGCAAGCCAGTGGCACTTCTGCTCTGCAGAGCAGACTTGCTTCCCATGTCAGAACCATTTTACAAATGCTGGAGAGATTTAAAAGAAATTTCAGCTTGTTAGGAACCATTTCCTCTTGAAGCATTAGTGTTCACTTGGCTGAATGCACACAACCAGCCAAAGGTGTACAGGAACAAGGCTTCCAACAGCCTCATGAGTTAGTGGGCAGCTCAGTGCAAGAAAGGCTGCATCATTAGCCCCAGCTAAATGCAGCAGGCAGCCTCTGAGCCTCAGCCTAAAAGCCAGCCTTCTTCCCCCAGCTGGGATCAGCAGCTGCCTATGGAGTTTTGCTCTGGACTTGAGTGGTGATTCATCTGACCAAGTTTTTTTCTTGCTGACTCCTCAAATTCCCAAACTATATAAAGGAGGATTTAAGGAGGGCCTCAAAGTCAATCAGTCAGTGAATAACTCTTGATTAAACAACCACCATGTGTCTATCAGAGGGTTTGCTGCTGTGGTCCCTTACAAATAAAAAGAAGACATATGGTCCCTTCTCATAAAGAGCCTACAGTCTAGTTGGGGGAGCCATACAAGTACATGCAGAGCAATAAAAAAGTGATAAAGTGCTGAACTATATATAGTGTTGGTTCTAAGTGCAGTTGAAGTTGCATTTAGAGGGCTGGCACTATACATGGAAGGTTCATGAATGGAGTGGACTGGAAATGCTGGGTCCACTGGAGATCAAAATGCAGGCAACATAAAGTGTGCAAAATTTCCTATACTCTGATAAAGTTGGAAAAAAAAAACTAAATGTAAGCCTCATAGATTGAATTGTCTTTTCCTTCTGGCTGTTTACCAGATGCTCTACAGGATGGAGTGCTCACCAAAACTTTCACAGCATGGTAACCATCCTCCAAGATGGCTCTGGGGAGCTCTGCCTCCTGGTATTTACACTCTTGTGTGATTCTCTTTCACATTGTTCTAGGGATGATCTGTATGACCAATTAGAATATGGCAGAAATATTGTTAGGCCACTTCTGAGATTAGGTTACAAAAGATACTGTGGCTTCCACAGAGATCTGAGTCTCTCTTTGTCTCTGTGCCTCTCTGTCTTTCTCTCTTGCACTGGGCAAAGCCAGACGCTCTGTGCAGCCCAATGGAAAGAAGCTATGTGGAGAAGCCCACATGGCAAGGAACTGAGACTTCTACCTACAGCCATGTGAGTGAGCTTGGAATTGGATCCTCCAGCCCCAGTCAAGCCATCAGCTGACTGCAGCTTGACTGCGACCTCATGAGAGACCTCGGATCAGAACCACCCAGCTACGCTGCTCCTGGGCTCCTGACTCACAGGAACTACGTGAAGTAATATACATTTGTTGTTTCAAGCTGCTATTACTGAGCACTCTTCTTTACTGGGCTAGCCCCAACTCTGTACTCTGGTCTGCAGCTCAGGCAATACTTTGTCTTCTTCAGGTTCAGTAGAATGAGGACACCTGACTCCAACACTCTTCAACATGGATCAAATTCATACCAGTTCTTTCAAATTCAGGACCATCAAAACTTCTCTCAGAAATCAGAGCAGCCTCTGCTGTCACACTGGGTTTTCAGGAGTAGTCAGAGACTTCCCTGGCTGTGGGCACATCACACAGTACCACTGTATACTGTACAAGCATGAGTCTTCAGCCTGCTGATTGGACAGGATGTGTAGTCTTCTATGTGGTTTGTGAAAACCACAAGCTGGAAAAAAATCTGCCAAGGATTGAATGACATCTCTACCTTCCCTGCAGTAGTGGACATGAAAATATGAGGTATTCATTCAGAGTTTTCAGTGGCTTTTGCAGTTGCAAGAATGGTCTGAATCAGAAATTGTGAAGCTGCCCACGACATTATGGTGAAATCCTGCCATTGGTGAAGCACTTGCTGAACACACTGTTTTCTTTTGGCCAAAGTTGAGAAACACTGATATTCTCAAAGTGACTGGGCTATGTGACACTCTGAGAGGATGGCAGATAAACAGGCTGGAAAACACTAGTGGACCACTGAGAAGAGGAGAGCCATGGTCCTGTGTCATGGACACTCTGCCTTCACGGGAGCACAGTTGGCTTCCCCTCCCAGTATTCTCTGTTTTGGTGAGAGGCAAGATCACCACTTAGCTGTTTTAAAGCCATGGGAGGGAATTGTTTTGGAGCCCTCACAAATCTCTGTCTGTCCTCAGGTGATTGGTCTTCTCTTTATAAAACAGTGTTTTCTTATTCTGTCATTGAGTCTTATAGAGAACCTTCTATTTTCCCAGCCCTTCTCCTATCCTCCATCCCCACTGCAATTGCTTTAGTTTGGGCTTTTGTCATTTCTTGCCTGGCTTATCACAGTTGCTTTATACCTGGGGATCAGAGTTATCATTCCAAGGCAAAGATCTGATAAGGCAATTCCATTGCTCAAAAACATTCAGCATGGTGGACAGAGTTCTTCTACTTCCATTACTGAAAAATCAAAATAGGCTTTACCCACATGGTGTAAAAGACCCTGGCTTGAGTTCCGGTTCCACCACTTGTTAAGTTCTCTAAGCCTCAGTGATTTCTTCTGTAAAATGAAATAATAGTGCTTGCCTGCTATAGAGACTGGCATGTAGTAGATGTGCCTCGAATAATTGTTGAGTGAGTGTATATATTTTTTATAAACATACGAATATCTCTTATATGTGGTAGTGGTATTAGAGAGAATGTATGTATTAGATGATCTTCTTTCTTAATTGTAATGACATGACTGTTCCCAGGTATGTGTGTTTTAAGCAGCAGTTATTGAACAACGTCTTATATACTCTGACCTCTCTCTTTTCATCCACATCAGGCCTGACAGTCATTCTTCAATTCTGTCCTCAGGTGATTGGTCTTCTCTTTATAAAATAGTTTTTTCTTTCTGCTTCTAGTGAATTCTTCATTTTTTCTGTTGCCATGTTTTGTTTTGTTTTGTTTTTCTTGTAGATTTACCAAAATCCTTTTGAAAAAGTAAGCCTATTATTTCAGGTATTGTCAGACTTGTCAATCCCTCTCTTTCTCACAACACTTGTGAACACACTCTTCATGTCCTCATTACTCAATAGAAATATGGTGGGTCGATACCTGCAGGCCATTTTTAGATATTCCTCCCCTGCACTAAAGCTCTCAACAAAGAAGCCTTCTACATACTTTCTCAGTTATTAGCCAAGCAAAAGCCATTGTCAATGCCTCAAGTAAGTAGTCTCTCTCCTCTGATTCTAGAAACCCCAAGGCCAAGAACAGAGAAAATGATTTATTTGGAAAGACACAGACCCACCTAAGACAATTAAATGTTATGTCTGCAAAATAGTAGAAGGCATGAAGAAAAGAAAGTAAGTGAATGTATGCAAGTTCCTGACTGATAAGCATGAAGGGCTCCATTGCCCCTGTGCTGCCCTTCATATTCATGTCAGTTGATGTTTTCTGGTTACAAACAACAAAAACCAATTGTACCCCACTTAAGAAAAACGGAATGAATTAGAGAGATTTTGATTAGGCCCTGTGCTGGAAGGAGTGCTCGCTAAACTTTTCTGTGTACATGTCTTGCTTCATTTCACTCTATCTTCAAAGCTCCAGGAGAGAGAATCTGGCATTCTTAGTCTGGTCTGACCTGTGACAAGTGCCTAACCTGTAAATGCCATTTGGTGATGAATAGGTGGGTGGTCAAAGAATCAACCAATGTCCACTGCAGGACACATAAGAGACTTCCCAGCCTGACTTCCAACTGCGCCTCCTCCCTAGATGTGCTCCAGTCTCATGACACACTCTTTCCTACCCTCAAGATGTTTGTTACTTTACTCCTTCTGCTTGATATCCCTTCCCCATCTCTCCCCCTAAAAGTCCTTAGTCAGGAATGTGGCTCAAGCTTTGTGTAATCCCAGCACTTGGGGAGGCTGAGGCAGGAGGATCACTTGAGTGCAGGAGTTCAAGAGCAGCCTGGGCAACATAGTGAGATCTTGTCTCTACAAAAAATGAATAAAATTAGCTGGGTGTGGTGGCATGCTCCTCTAGTCCCAGCTACTTGGGGGGCTGAGGTCGGAGGATCACTTGAGCCTGGGAGGCAGAGCCTACAGTAAGCTGAGGTCGTGCCATGGCACTCCAGCCTGGGTGGCAGAACAAGACCCTGTCTCAAAACAAAACAAAACAAAATAAAAACCAACCAAACGAGAAAGGTCCTATTCATCTTTCAAAACTCAAATGTCATCCCAAAGAAGACACGCAAATGGCCCCTAAGTACATGATAAGATGCTCAACATTGCTAAGTAATAGGGCAATGAAAATCAAAACAATGAGATACCACTTCATACCTATTAGGAAGGCTACAAGGAAGGAAGGAAGGAAGGGGGAGAAAGGAACAAAGGGGGAGAAAGAAACAAAGGAAGGAAGGAAGGAAGAAAAAAAGAAAGGAAGAAGGAAAGAAAGAGAGAAAGAAAGAAAGAGAAAGAAAGAAAGAAAAGAAAGAAAGAAAGAAAATAAGAAAGAAAGAAAGAAAGAAAGAAAGAAAGGAAAGAAGGAAGGAAGGAAGGAAAAAAGGAAGAAAGAGAAAATAACAAGTGCTGGTGAAGATGTGGAGGAGCTGGAGCTCCTGTGCTCTGGTGGTGGGAATGTAAAATGGTGCAGCCACTGTGGAAAAGTGTGGCAATTACTAAAATAATAATTAAAAATAGAATTACCATATGATCAGCAATTCCACTTCTGTGTTTATATCTGAAAGAATTGAAAGCAGGGTCTTGAAGATATATTTGTAGACCCATGATCATAGCAGCATTATTCACTATAGTCAAAAGGTGAAAGCAATCCAAGCCTCCATCAACAGATGAATGGATAAGCAAAATGTGATATATACAAACAATAAAATATTATTGACCCTTAAAGAGAAAGAAAATTCTGTCCAGGTGCAGTGGCTCACGCCTGTAAACCCAGTGCTTTCTGAGGCTAAGGCGGGAGGATCCCTTGAGCACAGGAGTTCAACATTGTAGTGAGCTATGATCACACCACTGCATTCCAGCCTGGGGGTGACAGAGTAAGACCCTCTAAAAGAAACTTCTGACACGTTACAACATGGATGAACCTGGATGACATTATGCTAAATGAAGTAAGTCAATCGCAAAAAAGACAAACATTGTATGAGTCTACTTATATGACATACTAGAGTAGTCAAATTAAGAGAGATAGAAAGTAGAACGGTGGTTGCCAGGAACTGGTGCAAGGGATAAATAAGGAGTTATTGTTTAATGGAATGGAGTTTCAGTTTTGCAAGATAAAAGAGTCCTGTGGACAGATAGTGGTGATAGTTGCATAACACTATGAATGTACTTAAGGCCATTGGGCGGAGTACTTATAAATGGTTAATATGGTAAATTTTGTTATGTATATTTTACCACAATTATTAATAATAATAAGTGAATATCAAAAAATGCCCACCCGAATTTTATAAGCTACATCCCCCACAAAACTGGGACCTACCCCTGTATATATAATATATTATAGAATATCCTCTAATCATTTATTTTAAGGAAAATCAAAATTCAAATAAAGGCTAGGCTTGGTGGCTCACTCCTGTAATCCCAGCACTTTGGGAAGCTGAGGTGGGCAGATCCCTTGAGATCAGGAGTTTGAGACCAGTTTGGCCAACATGGTGAAACCTTGTCTCTACTAAAAATATAAAAATTAGCCAGATGTGGTGGTGTGCACCTGTAATCTCAGCTACTTGGGAGGCTGAGGTGGGAGAATTGCTTGAACCCAGAAGTCAGAGGTTGCAGTGAGCTGATCGTGCCACTGCACTGCAGCCTGCAGCCTGGGTGACAGAGCGAGACTCTATCTCAAAAAGGAAAAAGAAAAAAAAAATTCAAATAAAGACTATTACTAAAGAAACAGAAAGCAAACTCCTCAAGTGTCACCACTTCTGTGCACTCTTCCAGGAAGGAACAGTGACCCTCTCATTGGAGAGTGGTTCTCAAAATTTGGTGTAAATGAGAATTAGGTGAGAAATCTGTTAAAATATATCTTCCTAGGGGCCTTCCTCCCCGGGATTCTGACTTGGAATATTTAAAGGCCTGGGAATCTACATAAAAACGTAGGTTAAAGACAAGTTAAAAAGCCTAAGTCTGCTTCCTGCGGTCTGTGCACAGCCAAGAGAGTTCTGCTCTGTGCTGGCGGCTCATTCAACAAGTCTCTGTTATGGTTCTTACCACGCCCTGTTCCCTCCGCTCCTGCCTCTTGCCTCCTTACCCCGAAAGAGGTTCCACCCCAGGTGCCTGGCATCTTCGGTACCCAGTACCGTGCCTGACACGTCACAGACACTTTTTTTTTTGAGACGGAGTCTCGCTCTGTTGCCAGGCTGGAGGGCAGTGGTGCGATCTCGGCTCACTGCAACCTCTGTCCGCCTCCCGTGTTCAAGTGATTCTCCTGCCTCAGCCTCTTGAGTAGCTGGGACCACAGGCATGCACCACCACGACCAATAATTTTTGTATGTTTAGTAGAGATGAGGTTTCACCATGTTGGCCAGGGTGCTCTGGATTTCCTGACCTCCTGATCCTCCCGCCTGGGCCTCCCAAAGCGTTAGGATTGCGGGTGTGAGCCACCGCGCCTGGCCAACAGACACTTTTTATATATGCTTATTGAATTACTCTCTCAAGCAATGTTTGCAATTATCAATAATCAAAAGACACTTGTAAAGCGTCATATTTTAAAATAGACTATTATTGCATGCGAATCAGCCCGGACTTCCCCACTCAGCCTGGGCCAGCCTCGTGGGTGCAGGAGACAGTTGAAGACCCTGCAGGGTGAGGGTCGGTGGTGATTTGGGGAGTTTTGGAGTGAGAGCAAGATGACGTTTATCAATAGACATAACCGACATCCTGAAATATACCAAAAGAGAGAAAAAAAGGAGGCGGAAGACGACCATTTTTGGCCAGGAAATCCCCGGAAAGGAGCCCTGGCTTTTCTGACTGCTTCAAACTAGCTGCTCAAGAGAAGTGTGCCCTGCCAGAGAGGCAGGAAGACAGGCTCAGGCAGAGCCGCCAGCCTGGGAGACTGCCAGCGCCCGCTGTCGAGCCCCTCCACCAACCACAGGGGCTTTTTTGTGAGGAAACGAGAACAACGAATAATCCCAGTTGGCAGAGCACCCCCGGAGGAAGTCAAGAGGCTTGGCTCGCCGTCGCCTTCACTTCCCATATGCCGGTGTGTTTGTTGGCATCGCGCTCTTGTTAATTAAAGGAAGTGTGTATGCCTTGGGCGCTGGTACCCTGGCCCCAAACATCATTCTTTCCAGGGGTCTTCACCACAGCGCTGCCACCGGTAGAATCAGTTAGGCTCCCTCCCAAAAGTCAGGCTGATTTCCAAGCCCGGAGGTGAAACAAATTCCCCTGCTGCTGCAGCCTGGGGCTCACACGGCAGCCTCCAGGGGCCTGATCTGGGGGACAGTCGCCAAAATAGATAGAAAAAATAACTCATGGGGACATTCACTCTCCCGAGAGATCCAAGGGCTCTGAGGAATCTGCTTCTTTCACAGACTGGAGATTTTCATAACCCATCAGAATCCTGCTGTACTGTTTAACTTTATTTGAGCCTGGCCTTATAAACAATTTTTTATGAAGCCAGAGGAAAGGTGCCCAAAGCAGAGGTGAGCAGGCTTCCCTAGGAGTCAGTAAAAGTTTTCTTTTTCCTTTTTTTTTAAGACAGAATCTCGCTCTGTTGCCCAGGCTGGAGTGCAGTGGCGCGATCTTGCTCACGGCAACTTTCACCTCTCCGTCCAAGTGATTCTCCTGCCTCCGCCACCTGAGTAACTGGGATTACAGGCGTGCTCCACCGCGCTCTGCTAATTTTTGTATCTTCAATAGAGACAAGGTTTCATCGTGTTGGCTAGACTGGCCTCAAGAGATCCACCCGCCTCGGCCTCCCAAAGTGCTGGGGTTACAGATGTGAGCCACCATACCCAGACTCCTAGGAGTCATTAAAGTTACACCTGAAGTATCACAGTCTCCATTAAAACGCCACCCGGGAGCGTCCAACAGTCCAGCCCACTCTCCAAGCCATTCACCCAAGAGCCAAGATAGGGGATGGACCCATATGAGCCACATTTGAGGAAACCCACGGCTGGTGGGCTGCTCTAGGCAGGTTCTGGGTATTGAAGGGTGTTGAAAGGACACACGCTCAGTTCTTTCTTAGTTCTCAGGCATCATCATGGGGAAGGCTGGCCGGCCAGCAAGATGCCTCGGGCACTCAGAGTGTTACTGAACTGAACTGGGGTCTGCTTGCCTATGCAATAAGAACAGGTATCCACACTGAGGTTTGCAGGGGAAGAAAGGAAGGCATTTATTTGCAGGGACCAAAGCAAGGAGGCCCAGCCAGCCAACCCTGAAATCTGACCTCCTCAATGGCTCACGGGTAAGGGTTTTTAAAGGCAGGGGTAAATTTCAGGAAATTAGAAGTTACAGTCAAAATCGTAAATCAAGACATGGAGGTTACACATTGGTTTTGGCCTAAAAGGGTGGGATATCTTGAAGCGGGGTCTTGCAGGCCATAGGTAGATTCAAAGATTTTTCTGATTAGTAATCAGTTAAGGAAGAGAAACTTTATTTTAAAATTTGGGCTCAGCAGAACAGAATGTTAGCTCCAATTCATGAGTGTGGCTCCCTCCCAAGGCCCTTCAGAAAAAAAGAACAAAGACCATGGTCTGACTCCAGTCCTCAGTTGCCCCTTATCTGAGGTCTACATGGTGGTAGATCCACTGGGCAGAGATCCAGGTTTCTGAAACAGAACTCAAAGACGTATGTTAAGATGTTACATTTATCATTGGTCCTTAGAGAAACACAAATCAAAACTGCAAGGAGATACCATCTCATGCCAGTCATAATGGCGATTATTAAAAAGTCAAGAAACAACAGATGCTGATGAGGCTATAGAGAGATAGGAATGCTTTTACACTGTTGGTGGGAATGTAAATCAGTTCAACCATTGTGGAAGACAGTGTGGTGATTCCTCAAAGACCTAGAACCTGAAATACCATTTGACCCAGCAATCCCATTACTAGGTATATACCCAAAGGAATATAAATCATTCTGTTATAAAGATAGATGCACGCATATGTTCACTGCAGCACTATTTACAATAGCAAAGACATGGAATCAACCAAATGCCCATCAGTGATAGACTGGATAAAGAAAATGTGATACATATACACCATGAAATATTATGCAGCCATAAAAAGAATGAGATCACGTCCTCTGCAGGGACCTGGATGGAGCTGGAAGCCATCATCCTCAGCAAACTAGGACAGGAACAGAAAACCAAACACCACATGTTCTCACTTACAAGTGGGAGCTGAACAATGAGAACAGATGGACACAGGGAGGGGAACATCACACACTGGGGCCTGTCAAGGGTGTTGAGGGGAGGGAAAAGTAGCTAATACACCAGGAAAAACAGCTAATGCATTCGGGTCATAAAACCTAGGTGATGGATTGATAGGTGCAGCAAACCACCATGGCACACATTTACCTGTGTAACAAATCTACACATCCTGCACATGTACCCTGGAACTTCAAATTAAATTAAATTAGAAAAAGGACAAAAAAGATATGTTTAGTTTCTACAGGGAACCAAATATGCAATTCTAGCATCTTTGCTATTGATTTAGGATACTATTACCTTCTTGTTTGTCATGTTGCTCACTTACTTCTCAGGACTAGCTCAGTGCCTAGAATTTCCCTTAAAGAAACTTCAGACTTTCTTTTATTTCCATGTTTGTGGGTGGTGGAGGCATGCAGGCCCCTAATGGGGCTGGGGAGGCCAGCCCTCAGGGAGTTCGTTAGGGCTCAGCACAGTGTGGGCTCTGACAGATTCTGGAGCTCCATCCTCCTTCTTGTCCCCATGCTCACTACTCTCATGATGTCCTGACATTCAGTCATTACAGAACACACTCACAGACCACCCCACAAACCACACACATTTTAAATCTTTTATTTTATTTCTTTGAGACAGGTGTCACTCTTCTGCCCAGGCTGGAGTGCAGTGGCACCATCTCAGCTCGCTGCAGCCTTTACCTCCTGGCTCAACCAATCCTCCCACTAATCTTCCATATGGCTGCATCGTGCCTCCCAAGTAGCTGGGACTACAGGCGCTCATCACCATGCCCAGCTAATTTTTTGTGTTTTTGGTAGAGACGGAGTTTCTGCTACGTTTCCCAGGCTGGTCTTGAACTCCTGAGCTCAAGAGATCCGCCCGTCTCAGCCTCTCAAAGTGCTGGGATTTTAGGCATGAGCCACCGCATCCAGAACATTTTAAGTCTTCATCACAGCCTTAAAAAGAGACAGGGCTAGTTGTTGCCCATTTAGAGATGAGAGCAGTAAGGCAGACAAAGGGGTCAAGTCAGAATTCAACCCCTCTTCTTTGGACTCCGAGCCCAGAATTCTTTCTGCTAAAGCCTTGTCATGCTGGACTTCCTGCTCCAGTTGACTCATTTGCCTCAAGCTGCTTCGGACTTGGTGTGCTTTAATTTCCAAGAGTATTTCAAATTTCCTTCTTTTCCTCTGCCAATAATCTTAACACAGGTGGGATTGCTAATAACAGCAATGGGATGAATAGCAGAGCCCACTAAGGGAGATTACTGAGAGGAAGATCGCCCCTAAACTTATGCTACAAAAACAAGTTACTTTGAGCCACTCCAACCCTGAAGGGGAGAAAATTATGTAGAAAACTCGCCAGCCCTGAGGTGGTTTTTAGCTCCCATGATTGGTTTTATGTGGTAAGATTTGACTCTTCATTTTAATTGGCCTTTGCAGCCACAGCACAAAGTCAGCTAAAAAGTTAAATGAACAAGAATGTGAAAGTAAGACAGAAGATACATTTTAAAGAGACACCTGACCAGGTGTGATGGCTCATGCCTGCAATCCTAGCACTTTGGGAGGCCAAGGCAGGAGGATTGCTTGAGGTCAGGAGTTCAAGACCAGCCTGGCCAACATGGTGAAACCCCGTCTCTACTAAAAATACAAAAATTAGCCAGACATGGTGGCATGTGTCTGCAATCCCAGCTATCCAGGAGGCTGAGGCAGGAGAATCACTGGAACCCGGGAGGCAGGGGCTGCAGTGAGCCAAGATCACACCATTGCACTCCAGCCTGGGGAACAGAGCAAGACTCCATCTCCGAAAAAAAAGAACTTAGCTGGGCTAAGTTAGATGGTGGCACACGCCTATAGTCCCAGCTGCTCGGGAGGCTGAGGTGGAAGGATCACTTGAGACCAGAGTTTGAGACCGCAGCGAGCTATGATTGTGCCACTGAAAAAAAGGAAACAGACAACTGTATATCATTACCAGTTATAAAGGAAATATAAAAACTATGGGGTCCAAAATCCCAGCCTGGAGATTCTTTCCAGAGGTTCTACATGTTGGAGCCAGTCTGTGGGTAAATACGTGACAAGACTCTCGGCCCCAGGGCTGGATAGGATTCCTGGAAATGAGGTACACCACAGGACTGCTGTAGCAGTGGGGTCAGCTGGGATCTTGTGCTCTCAGCCAGCAGAACTGGAGAAGGATTGGAGGGAAATACTGCACAGCCCATCCTGGCTGAATACCTCCCTCTCCCGGAGTCTTTTGGAGCCAGGCTCCTGTTAGCAGGAGAGTATGAACCACCAGCAAGCTGCTGTGAGGTTTGCCACCATATAATGAATTTGGGTGGAGCACTTTGGCCACCTAAGGAAGCAGGGCTTGGAAACTGGTGTCCTGTTTGCCAGCCCTCCTCAAATGCAGCCATTGTGCCGCAGAACAAATGAAAGCCTGGTAGTGCTGGCTTCACGGACCACACTGCTTCTTTGACAGAGCCAAGCCCTGCACTCCCACAGCTTGGATGAGTTCTCCTTGACCACCAAGGAAGAGGAGGAAGAGGAGTGCACAGCCCTCATGCAGCAGGTTCCTAGCATCTGACGAAAGTCTTGGATCTGGGATGGAGAAATAGACACTGGAAACAGGATCTGTTTTTTTCTTTTTTTAAAAAGAGCATCTTGTACTAAGTTGTTCCAAGTTCACTAAAAGCCCCCAAGCTCCCAACGTGGAGTGACTGTTAGAGGAGTTTGTTGTACATGATTCAGAGCCACATGGATTACATTTCTCTTAAAATATACATCAATTTGAAAATTAAAGGGGAAAGCGCCTGAGATGAGACGTGTTTGGATTTCTGTGAAACTCAGGGCCTTTGGAAAGTAGCTCAGAAGCCAGGATGTGGCTTCTCAGGGCTCTGCCTGTCCTCTGCCTCTTTCCTTTGTGTGTTCCATGCTCAGGTCATCCTCCAGCTCTGCAGGACTGCATTGGCTTTGGCTTTGGCAAATCCTAGAGCTAAGGACCAATTTTATGTTAATTTCTTGGCTTGGGATGTTCCCTTCTGATGCAGATAGTAGATATTTGAACTCTAAACTTGGACCAGGAACAAGACTGGGGTTTTGATTTTTCACAGTTCTTTCCCGCAGCTGGAGTCAAGGCAGAGATGAGCTTCCTTAGTGTCTTTCTGGATTGATGTGGCTTTCCTCAGAGCATCTGGGTTTTATGTAGGGGACTCAGTTCCAACCTTTCAATTTATCCAGGCGTGAGGCCTCATCTCCTGTCCCTGCATGGGTGTTAAAAGCCAAGCCTTTGGCCATGGCTGGACCTGACCAACTCCCCAGGACCACAGCCGCATAAGCCATGGGAGCCCGCTGTTTTCAGCTCTCAGCTTCCTCTTCACTTCAGCATCTGGGGACTTCCTTTTCCACCTTGCAAGCTCATCCATGCATTATTTGTTAACTTATTTAATTTTATTTTCAAAAATTGTGTTAAGATACATATAACATAAAATGTACCATCTTGGCCAGGCATGGTAGCTCACGCCTGTAATCCCAGCACTTTGGGAGGTTGAGGAGGGCAGATTGCTTGAGCTCAGGAGTTTGAGATCAGCCTGGGCAACATAGTGAGTCCCCATCACTACAAAAAATTTAAAAATTAGCCGGGCTTGGTAGTACATGCCTGTAGTCCCAGCTACTTGTGGGGCTGAGGTGGGAGGATCACTTGAACCCGAGAGGTCAAGAAGTGCAGTGAGTGGTGATCACACCACTGCACTTTAGCCTGGGTGACAGAGTGAGCCCCGTCTCAAAAAAAGTATCATCTATTTTTAAATGTACAGTTCAGTGGCATTAGGTGCATTCATGTGGTTGTGCAATGATCACCACCATCGAGCCACAGAACTCTTCTCATCTGGCGAAACTGAAACTCTGTACCATTAAATGATGACCCCCTATTTCCCTTCCCCCAGCACCTGGCTTTCTGTCTCTGTGTATTTGAGTGCTCTTGGTACCTAGTCATTCAGTTTTTGCCCTTTTGTGATTGGCTTATTTCACTCAGCAAAATGTCTTCTCCATGTTACAGCACATGTTAGAATTTGCTTCCTTTTAA
The DNA here is from genome assembly GCA_004027715.1 of Plecturocebus donacophilus. Lineage (NCBI taxonomy): Eukaryota > Metazoa > Chordata > Mammalia > Primates > Pitheciidae > Plecturocebus > Plecturocebus donacophilus. The sequence goes on from PVKP010002625.1 coordinate 28,588, forward strand.
AGGATGAATAATGGTTCATTTCATATACATACATACCACATTTTGTACATTCATTCTTCTGTTGATGAACACGTGGGTTCATTAACTTTTTAGCTATTGCAGATAATGCTGTTCTACAACATGGTATACAAATACCTCTTTGAATCCCTGCTTTCATCCTTTTCGTTATATACCCAGAAATGAAATTGCTGGATCGTATAGTAATTCTATTTTTAATTTTTTGAAGAACTGCCATACTGTTTTCCATAGTGGCTGCACTATTTCACATTCCCACCAAGAGTGTACAAGGGTTCCAATTTTCAATTTCTCCATATCCTCACCAACGCGTTATTTTCTGTGGGGTTTTTTTAGTCGGATAGCAATCATTCTAATGGATATGAAGTGGTATTTCACTGTGGTTTTAGTTTGCATTTCTCTAATGACTAGTCTAGCATCTTTTCAGGTGCTTATTGGCCATTTGTGTAAATTCTTTGGAGGAAATGTCTTTTCAAGTCCTTTGTCCATTTTTAAATTAGGTTGTGTTTTGTCGTTGTTGTTTATGCATTTTAAGAGTTTTCTTTTAGCTTTTACCATATAAATAATTTCTATGTGTTTATAGGGAGGATTTCCACACCACCCTTTGGCCATTTTGCTGGATCTGGGAGTCTGTCTGTAAGATCCCTTTTCTGCTGGCTTTCACTGTACCCTCGGCGATGTCCCGTGTCGTAGCCAAGAAACTTCTCTGCATCCTTAGCCTTTTCTGGAATGTGTCCTATCTGCTTCCTTGTCATAACAGACCTGGTTTTTGCCCTGACCACTGTCTCTGAAACCCTTTCAGGTGAAGGTCCCAGCACTCGCCTCCCACCCTTTCAAAGCACACACACACACACACACACACACACACACACACACACCCAAGGATCTCAAGTTCAGGCAAAGAGCTTAGCATTTATTAAAGACGTTAGTCTCCTCCCCACTCCAACTTCTGCCATCCCTTTCGATGTCCAGGCTGTGAGCCCATTCAACATCTGAGCCTCAGAGTAACCTGATGGTGTGGACAGAAGCCTCACTCTGGAGATAGATGAACGGGACTTCAAAATTCCATTTCCATGATCATTGTGTCCCTAATCACTCTGCACTTTAATCTTCTTGCCTACAAAAAAAACATGGGATAAGAAAACGTATCTTAAGAGGTGGTTATAAAATTTAAATGAGATAATGCATCTTGGATGCCCAGCCAATTGTCAGCGCAAGGTAAGTGCTTATGATGTTTATTTCAATTTCACTTCACTTCCACTCCACTTTCAGCAAGCAGAAGGCTACAAGTGGTACTTTATTCTCACCCAGAGTGACTCTCCTGTGTGACGTGGAATGCTGGAACTCTCCTTTGTGGCCCTATCTTCCTAACCTGCTGTATTGGTTTCTCGTGGCTGATGTAACAAATTACCACTGGCTTGGTGGCTTAAAATGACAGAAACCTATGCTTTCATAGTCCTGGAGACATGAAATCCAGAATCAGCCCTGCTGAGCTGAGATCAGGGTTTGGGACGGCTTGGTCCCTCACTCCCTCTGGAGGCAGCAGGGGAGGATCTTGTGTCTTTCAACTTCCAGTGGCTGCTGGCCTTGCTCAGCTGGGGACCTCAGCACTCCAATCTCCACCTCTGTGGTTACCTTGCCTTTTCTTCTTCTGGTGTCAAATCTTTCTCTATAAGGACACCTATGATTGCATTTAGGACCCACCTGGATCCTCCAAAATAATCTCCTCATTTCAAGATCTTTCATCACATCTGCAAAGTCCTTCTTTAGCCAAATAAGATGACATTCACTGGGTCCAGAGATGAGGATGTGGATGTGTTTTGGGGGACCATTCTTCAGCCTAGCACACCATTCTCCTTCCCACTCCCCAGCCTGCTGAATCTGCTTCTCAACTGTATGATGTTGTTCAGTCTTCCCTTACTTCCTGTACTTAGAGTTTATCATACATCCCCTATCTTCATTCCCCTCCTCCCCAAACACCCCTCCCTCATGATGACACCCCACTGCTTGTCATCTCCACTACACTCCCCAGAACCTTCCATGCCCTCATTGTGTCAGCCTTCGGCCGTGTCAGTCCTTCTAATCCACCCAAGAACACAGACACCTTTAGGTAGGAACTCTCCCAACTCCTTTCCCTTTCCTCTAAAGTAATAAACATATTTCCTACCCCCTCCTCTTTTCTCTCCCTCCTTCTCTTTATCCATATCTTTCTCTACTTTTGGGTGTAGGTTGTATTGGATGGGATGGGGGTTGAGGGCTGGAATGAGTGGAAGAGAAGGAGGGGTCCAACCACAGACCTCATGGGGAGGGGTGTTCTGGGACATCTGGGAATGTGACGGTTTCTCTTGGTTCATCCATCAGAGCTGTCAGCCCAGCCAGAGTCCGGGCCGACCTGGGAAGACGTGATGGCTCTTCTTGCTGGTGGAAGTGAGAGTGGGGAACTGTCGTCCACTAAAACCAGGTGGCAGGTCACATGAGGCAGACGGTGCTGTGGATGTGAGGCATCCTGCATGGTGAGAAGAGACAGCATCTCTCTGAGTTGTGCACTGTCTTCGTCTATGTCTCCCCCTTGTCCCTTGTATGTGGTGCTTTAGTCACCTTATATGTGTGAGCCCTAGAGGTGGTTTCATATCTAAGCAGCAAAGCCACACATAGCCCCTGTCCCTGGGTGGTTTCCAAAGTCCTCGAGGAGATAAGATATTTCACTCCCAACAACATGGTGCTCTACACAAGGGACATGCTGAGGTCACAAGGAGATCTTAGGAATTAAAAAAACACATTAGAGATGAAAATTTTAATAGAAAAGTTGGCTGATAGAGATGAAGAATTCCCCCAGAAAGTAGAATAAAAAGAGAAAGAATTGGAAAATAGAAGAGAAAAAATAAGAAAATTAGAGGACAAATCCTGGGGATTTAATATCCAAACAATAGGTCCAAAAAGAGGGAAGAGGGTCAATGGAAGAAGGAAATGATTAATGAAACAACTCAATTTCTCAGATGCTAGGGCTTGTGATTCCTGATTGAAAGGACTTCTCGAGTGTTTGGCATGGTGGATGAAAACAGAGTTACATCAAGTACATCCTCACGAAATTTTAGAATGTTGGGATCAAGGAAAAGCTCCAAGAAGCTTTCAAAGAGAGAGAGAAAAAAAGGTTTCATGCAAATTATCAAGTGTCAAAAGGCACTGGATTTCTCAATAGCAACCCAGAAAGTCAGAATGCAATGAAGTAATGCCTTCAAAATTCTGAGGGAAAATTATTTCCAGCCTAAAATTCTATATCCAGCCAAACTGCCAGAGAGAATAATGTGTTTTCAGTCAAGGCGTTGAACACTTTACTCTTACATACTCTGTCCTCAGAAGTTCCTGGAGCACAGACTACAAAACAAGGAAGAAAACCAAAAAAAGATGTGAAGGACAGGGCATCCCACACAAGAAAGAGTGGAATTCCCCAGACTCATGGTGAGGGGGTGTCATCCTGCCATGGCCTGAGGAGGCAGCTGCTGGAAGTCACAGGGCAGTGAGAATCATTCCCTCAAGAGATTTCAACCTCTTAGGAGAACAATTTGAGGAGCTCTTGGGGTAGAATTAGTGGCAAGTATACAGAAAACTAAGCAAACAAAGAAGAGGATAGTCCTAATATAAATATTGACGTAACCAAACTGACATGAGGGCTGGGAAGTGGGAGTCTGGGGGCTGGGGTGAGGATGCCAGAAGAGAGTGAATTATTATTTTCCATTGCAGGCAGTAAATAGGTAATCAAAGCCAAAAACTGAAGAAGTCACAATATAAGCACCTAATTAGAAATATGAGGGTAAATATTAAATGCCATATAAATCAGTCCAGAGAGTTAAAGTTACTGTTTCTGGGAAGTGAGAAATAAAGGATAAGTCTTCGTCGTTTGGTTTGGCCTGTTTTTTTTCTTCTTCTTCTTTTTTTGGAGAGACAGAGTCTCACTCTGTTGCCCAGGTGAGATTATAACTCACTGCAGTCTCGAACTCCTGGGCTCAAGCGACCCTCTTGTCTCAGCCTCTGCAGTTGCTGGGAATAAAGGTGCATACACCACACCCCACTAATTTTTAAAAATGTTTTGTAGAGATGGGGGTTCAGCTACGTTTCCCAGGCTGATCTCAAACTCCTGATCGCAAGCAGTCTTCCTGCCTCAGCCTCCCAAAGTGCTAGGATTACAGGCGTGAGCCACCCACCCAGCACGGTCTGGTTTTGAACATGCTTTGCAGAACTGCCCATCTCCCTCAAATCTAAGCCAACGGCTCACATCACTGCCGCATACAAGACTCACCCAGGGGACTTCAAAAACACCAGTACCCGGGCCATCCGTCCAACAGACTCTTAGTTGTTCTGCAGGGAAGTCTAAGCTTCAGGATTTTAAAATATTTTCCTAGATGAGTCTAAATTTTAGCCATGTTTGGGAACCACTAAAAACCACGCATGTATAACTTTGATAGAAATTAAAACTGACTTTGAAAAAGATGAATGTATAAATGAAGCACATGGGATATTTCTGGGCACTGTGTCCTTAGATTATACTGCCAGTGGGGCTTGGAAAGGTTCTGGAAAAGGGTGGTTTGAGATATTCAAGGCAGGCTTCACTCAGAACCTCCAGAATTTGATTCTTGTCTGCCAAGAAACATACCTCAGAATCAAGCTGAAATTCCTTTAATAGATGACAGCCTTTCATTTGGGGTTACAGCTGAAAGGGAGTAGTGGGAGATGCCAGAGGATTAACTTTACATAGAGTGTGAATGGCGTGCAGCTGATCCTGCCTTAGCAGGTCAAAGGGCAGAGGTCAGGAGAGTAACGCCTGAGAAGGGGAGGAAAATCCTTGAGGTGGGGGAGGATAAGAAAGGGGTTGGTTGAAACAAAAGAAGTCAAACTTCAGCTGTTTTTATCTAATTCTAGATAAATAGCCTCTTCTCCTGCTCTCTTAAGAACCCCCTAAAGAAGCCAGTTTTGAACTCATGGCCCTGACTAGTTGCTGGTGACTTTCAGAAGGGAGAGTCTGGCCAGGCGCAGTGGCTCCCACCTGTAATCCCAGCACTTTGGGAGGCCAAGGTGCGGGGATTGTTTGAGCCCAGGAGTTCGAGACCAGCCTGGGCAACATAGTGAAACCTTGTCCCTACAGAAAATTTAAAAAATTAGCCTGGCAAGGTGGTGCCCACCTGTAGTCCCAGCTACTTAGGGGGCTGAGGTGGGAACATTGCTTGAGCCCAGGAGGTTGAGGCTGCAATGAGCCATGTTCGCACCACTGAACTCCAGCCTGGGCATCAGTACAAGACCCTGTCTCAAACTATAGTAATAATAAAATAAAAATAAGCGAGAATCTCTGTCCGTAGCTTCTCTTCTGGTCTCTGGGTCAAAGGCAGCTGTGTCTCATGCCCCCGTGGGAGGGTGGCTGCTTGCCTCTTGGGTTCACCTGAGCAGAATGGCGTTATTCTCACCATAGTCCTCACTCTCTTCTTTAACACATCCATGGGTGCACTGACCCTTTTTCACTGTGCCTCACGCAGGCCATTTTTTCCCTCTGCCATCAGCCTGCTCAGGATACAGGAACCTGTTATTTGCCATACGGTATATCATTATCCCCTTTGATTTGCTGCTGTTTGAGCCCGATGCTGTCTGTCTTCTAGCATTTCATCCTTTGAAAGGTTGAAGGAAGCAATTGCTGTGAAGGATGGCTCCTTATAAGAAGGCAAAGTCATACCGCACTTCATGCCAATCTTAAGCGGATTTCCCTGTCTCCACTCCCACCCTGGGAGATTAATGAATGAAGAAGTACATTTTGGTGGCTTTAAGCTGACTGTCCCCTGAGAAATGCCACCACAAACAGTGATCACAAGGAGGCTCGAGGGCTCAACTGCTTGTCCCCTTTCTGCACTCAGACCCTTCAACTCTATCCTGTATCATAAATCTAGGAAAAGGTGAATCCCTTTTCTATAAAAATGATGACCTTCCATGAGGCATGTTAAATGCCTGGAATGGAATAGACATTGAGAGATTGCTTTTAAAATAAATTTTAAAAGACTTTCTATATTGAATCATTTGTATATCTTGAATGATTTTTCCAATTGACTTGTATTTACATGTTTAGATATAATGGGAATGAGATTGACAAAATAAAGTAAATCACCCTTCAAATAATTCCATTAGTGCTTTTAAAGCTTACAATAAATGGAACTATAGAAAAAATCCCACTCAGATGAATGATTCAGAGATGTCCACCATATGGCTTGCAATCCAGTGGAACCCCCAGTCGATGGAGACAACGGCTTTTATTGAATCTTATGGATGCTACAATTAAAACTTACGTTGTGGCCGGGTATGGTGGCTTATGTCTGTGATCCCAGCACTTTGGGAGGCCAGGGCAGGAGGATCACTTGAGTCCAGGAGTTCGAGACCAGCCTGGGCAACATAGGGAGACCCCATCTCTACAAAAAATAAAAAAATTAGCCAGGCATGGTGGCACACAGGCCTGTGATTCCAGCCACTCGAGAGGCTAAGGTGGGAGGCTTGCTTGAGCCCAGGAGTTTGAGGCTGTGGTGAGCCATGTTCATGCCACTGCACTCCAGCCTGGGCGAAAGAGTGAGATCCTGTCTGAAAAAAAAGAAAAGAGAAGAAAAAAAAAGTTATATTGCATCCTCTGAAACCTAAGACATGAGGGCACATTAAATAACTAATGTCAGATAAAAAGATACTTTTATACAAACAAGGTAATGGGAAAAAAGTACTTAAAATAATATCTGGCACAGAGAAAATACTCAGTAAACACTTTTACTGGCATACTATTTTAATGGGAAAATGTGGGCTCCTGGCCCTGCCCTCTATACCCACTGTGTGTGTCCAGCCCCCATTCAGGTTCTGAAGATACAGGGCTCCTGGTTTAGTTAGAGGTAGGAGACAGAGCCTAAAAAGAAGAATAAGGCCAGGCGCGGTGGCTCAGGCCTGTAATCCCAGCACTTTGGGAGGCCAAGGCGGGCGGATCAGGAGGTCAAGAGATCGAGATCATCCTGGTCAACATGGTGAAACCCTGTCCCTACTAAAAATACAAAAATTAGCTGGGCATGGTGGCGCACACCTGTAGTCCCAGCTACTTGGGAGGCTGAGGCAGGAGAATCATTTGAACAGGGGAGGCGGAGGTTGTAGTGAGCCAAGATTGGGCCACTGCACTCCAGACTCCATCTTTAAAAAAAAAAAGAGAGAAAGCATAATGCATTTGGGAGCTATGGGGTGTGAGGGTGTGAGGGAAGAGGCTGAGATGTTTTCTGAAGGAAGAGACCTTTGATCTGAGTCCTGAAAAATTAGAAGGTGTTTCCTAGATGGGCCCAAGAGTAGGGCTTTTCCAGGCCAAGGGAGCAGAGCTTGCAAATGTGTGAAGGTGGGAAAACAGTTGGAAAACAGTGGTGGAGGGAGAGGCTGTGTTTCAGGGATGTTGGACAAATGACAGAACTGGAAGGTAAGCAGGGCTCAGGTACCAGCAGGGAAGACTCTTTTTTTTTTTTTTTTTAAGATGAAGTCTCACTCTGTAGTCCAGGCTGGAGTGCAGTAGTGCAATCTCAGCTCACTGCAAACTTCGCCTCCTGGGTCCCAGTTCAAGTAATTCTCCTACCTCAGCCTCTCAAGTAGCTGGGATTACAGGGATGCACCACCTTGCCTAGCTAATTTTTGTATTTTTTAGTAGAGGTGGGGTTTCACCATATCGGCCAGTCTGGTCTTGAACTCCTGACCTTCTGATCTGCCTGCCTCGGGCTCCCAATGTGCTGGGATTACAGGTGTGAGCCACCATGCCCGCCCCGGCAGGGAAGACTCTTAGGTGCCACTTTAAGGACTTCAGACTTGACTCAGTGGAGCTGCGGAAGGGCTTTTCAGCACAGGGTGTGTTTGGATGTGTATTTGGTATGTTTGGTATGTGTTAAATGACCACAAACTTTAAAACTATCTAGGGACTAAGAGACAAATCAGGAAAGGAGCAGAGATTAGATAAACAAGTTGAATAATGGACATGATCCAAAGGCACCCAATAATCTAGGAGCTGCGCAGATAGCTAAGACAATGAAGAAAGATGTTAAGGAAGGGGAGTCTTCCAGGAAATGTTGCTGGGGTGGAACCGTGGAAACTGATGAATGTTACCTCCTTCCTCTGAGCAGGGCGGATAGAGAGCTCCTCTTACAAGCCTTTATTAAAGTGCAGTTGGTTTGAGAACTGGGAGGTGAATCACTATCTCCGCTGGTGATTGTGATACATATTAAAGTCTCAGGACTTCTGCACTGCTCATTTGTGTTGGGGGCACAAAAGAGAAGGGAGAGATGAGGCAAGAACATGTATCACAAGCTTACTAGGCAGGGGTGACCCTTACATGAGAAGCAACCTAGAGGCTAGAACCTGGGCCATGTCTGACCTGGGCAAAGGCGTCCTCCATGCATCTGCTCCTTTGGCCTGTGGATGGTCTACGTCCTGATCAGCTCTCACCCCAGCAGAGTAGTAGCTTCCCGCTGTCCTGAAAACAGCCATGTGTGTGTTGTGCACAAAGCCAGGGCCGAGGAAAGAGCCCTGAGAACAAGCCTGGAAGAGTTGGGTCTGACTATCACACCACTCCTTACTGGCTGGGTGCCCACAAGCAAATCGCTTGACCTCTCTGAGCTTCAAGATGATAACTTTTTAAAAGAAGACAATGGAATCTGCCCCAGCTCCCTCACCCGGCGGTGGTGAGGGTGGCTAAAGGGAGGGAAGAACTGGAGCCTGAGTGGGCGGGGAGCCCCAGAGTGACAAGGAGTACAAGCAACTCCAAGTGAGGTCAGAGCTCAGTACCACTGTAAGACCTGCATGTGATTAAACACGAAACAGTAGCTGGGTGAGGTGCCTCATGCCTGTAATCCCAGCACTTTGGGAGGCCAAGGCAGGAGGATTGCTTGAGGCCAGGAGTTTAAGACCAGTCTGGACAGCATAGTGAGACCCTGTCTCTACAAAAAAATTTTAAAAAACAAGCCAGGCATGATGGTGTGCTCCTGTAGTCCCAGCCATTCAGGAGGCTGAGGTGGGAGGATTGCTTGAACCCAAGAGCTGGAGGCTGCAGTGAGCTATGATCATGCCACTGCACTTCAGCCTGGGTGACAGAGTGAGACTCCATCTCTAAAAAATAATAAAATAAAATAAAGAGCAGAAAGGGCACAAGGGGATTTTCTGGGGCCTTGGATAGGGTCTATAGTCTTAGGTGGTAGTTAATTGAATGTATATATTTGTCAAAATTCATTGAGCTGGCTGGGTGTGGTGGCTCATGCCTGTAATCTCAGCACTTTGGGAGGCTGAGGCAGGTGGATCACCTGAGGTCAGGAGTTCGGACCAGCCTAGGCAACACGGTGAAAACCTGTCTCTACTAACAAGTACAAAATTAACTGGGCATGGCAGCGCATGCTTGTAATCCCAGCTACTTGGGAGGCTGAGGCAGAAGAATCACTTGAACCGGGGAGGCAGAGGTTGCAGTGAGTGAAGATCATGCCACTGCACTCTAGCCTGGGCGACAGAGTGAGACTCCGTCTCAAAAAAAAAAAATAATTCAACTGTATGCTTAAGACTTGTGTGTTTTATTGTATGTCGATTATGCCTCAATTTTTTAAAAAAGAAACAGGAAGATGAAAACATCTGCATTGAGAGTGGCTGGCTGCGCTTTCATCCGTGGCACACATGGCCACAGCAAACCACAGGAAAGAGTCACTCCTCACAGCCGCGCCCGGGGCTGAGGGTTCTGGGCTGCAGGTTCAGGGTTGCGGGTTCTGGGGCGCAGCTCCCTGCTCAGATTCCTCAGCAGAAGGCCAGCACCGCTCTTTTGCGTTGTTCCGAACCTGCTGGTTTCGTTGCATTTTGGGAAAATTGTTGGCTTTTAAAAACAAACAGGATGCCCTGTGCTGAAGGAGGGGGAGCCTCAGAACCACAGCTGAAGTCATAATGAAAAACGCAGCTGTCAGTGAACCAGCGGGAGAACAAATTCCCTGGAACAGCCCGAAAATTCTGGAAAGACGTCTGCATGAGATAAATGTGTATCAGTTCACTGATTTGTGACTCCTGATAGGACACACTTCTCTAGCCTAGTGTCTGTATACAGTTGTGTAAGCATCACAACCCTGGTGTCCGGGGCTCCTGTATCACACTGATTTGCACTTGACAGTGAATGTCATTTCCTGTTGGCTCCCTGAACAGTGCTCTCTCTCTCTCGAGGGGGTTCTGTCAATGTGGCTGCCTGGCTGTGTCTCTGTGATTTCAGCTACCCACAGCAAAACACATCTTTTCCCTCTAAGCCACATGACCTCCTCTGGTGGAACGGAACAGTTACCTAAGAGTTTACAGGACAAACATTACACACCACCTCCCCGAGGGGGTGTCGGAGTCATCACTGGTCCAGGCAGGAAGCTTTGGAATCTGAGCAGCCACCCTTCCTGCAAGGAACCGTGGGGGCAGAGACTCTGGGCCCACGCTCCTCTCACTCATCTCCGGAGGCCAGAACCCCGTGGAGGAAAACACAAGGCAGGGAGGGCTCCAGCTTTCTCCAAAAGACAGGAACGCGGGAAAATGATCCCACTGCTGTTTCTCCTGGGAGCCACTGCAGGCATCACTTCAAATTCTCCCATACAGCTGTTATAATTAAGACAATAATTCAGAAGTTTCAGTGAGGCAGCCAACATGGAAAGTCAAGGACTTTGGCCATCCCAGTGTTCACGGTACCTTCCCACGGGTTCTGCAAAGGGGAGTTTTCAGATAAGGCAGATGTGGATGGAGAGGGCGGGGAGTGGTGATGGAGCTGGACCTCAGAGCTGAATAGTGGCAGAAAGCCAGCTCCTGGCCCCATCAGGAGGGGCGCATTCAGCATTTCTACATTTTCCCTCAGCCTTATAGCAAACGCAGCTGCTACCCTCCCCACTGAAATAAGCTCAGAAACACCGGCTCTCCCTCCGTCCTTCCGAGACGTCTCGGAGTCTCGGGACTTCTTCAGGGTCACCAGGGGCTTCTACCTTTCTCTGACAAGTTAAAGGGCTTAGTTCTTTTATTTCTACAATGCAAACCCCATAATCACTTTGCCTCCGGTGGTGCTGGCTGGCCCCTCGCACGGTGGTTTTCATCAGAGAAACACCATGAGCAGCAGAAGAATTCAGAATGACGTGATGCCAAGCTAAGAGGAAAAAATTGTTTAGAGATAGTTTACAGATATAAAACTGGCCAGGCCTTCAGGGAACAATGGACAAGTTCCTGGTACCCCACCCAGTTGTACAGGCCGCAGTCTCGTCCTGGTGGTTTGTGTGACTTTGCTCCAGTTCCTCCCCTTGTAACTTCAGTTGGTTCCAGTTCTGGACCTCAATGCATGCACACACAGACATGTGCATGCACACAGGGACACATACATGCATACAGAGACACGCACATGCACACAGAGACGCACACATGCACACAGACACTTGCATGCACATAAAGACACACACAGACACACACAACACAGAGACATATGCACACACAGACACATGCATACACACACAGACACATGCATACACACACACAGACATGCACACAGAGACACACACACATGTACACACAGACACATACATGCACACACATCACACAGACACACAAAGAGCCCCAGCACCAGGGTTGTGATGCTCACACAACTGTATACAGACAAACGCACACACAGACACATGCATGCATGCAGAGACACACACTTGCACACACACACACACTCTCACAGCCTTCCACCCCTGGCAGCAGTTAGGGTTGCACTAAATATCAGAAGCATCAACATATAGATTTTACAAAGATTAACCTCACGCAGACAATGCAATGCCTGGAATTTCTACCTATTATATGTTCCTGCAAACATCTCAATTCACCTGATTGTGACAATTGTAAATGCATGGATCTTATTACAGTTTCATGCCGTCTTTTCAGACTTGGTAACACACTTTGAGGTAAGACTGATGTCAAAGTGTCCAGTTTTTCCATTTATCCACTGAGTTTGCTGCCTGCAAAACTTGTCTAAAATTATCCCTCATTCCAAGTCCTCTCTACACAGTCAACCTCTCCAATGTAATAATTCCAAAAGCTTTCTTGACTCCTGCTTTTAATAAAGTACATTTACAGAGGATATGAATTCCAGATTTGATTTCAAACTCTAGGGATGTATATTCCTCTTCTGGAACTTGTATATCCGGTCCTAGGATGAAAAAAAGGGGGAGGAGAGAAAGAGAAAAAGAGGGAGATGGAGGGCCCATAGCATCACAAGCATTCCTTGTATTTCTTCTGTCTTTTACATGCTGAGCATGCAGGGCGGAGACAAGCTGATGCACAGCATCTGGTTAAAGTCAGGTAAGTAACACTCTGGGGAAACAGCCTTAAGTTCATTGCCAACCTCTTTCTCTTTCTAGTGTGTTTTTGCAGATGGATGAAAACCGCAGCCAACAAAGGTTTCAATTTTAGGTGATACTTAGGAGAAAAAGGAAAAGAAAGGAGAGGAGAGGAGGAAAGAAAAAAAGAAGGAAGGGAAGAAGGAAGAAAGAAAAGAAAGAGAAAAAGAAAGAAAGAAAGAAAGGAAGGAAGGAAGAAAAAGAAAGAAAGAAAGAAAAGAAAAGGGAAAGAAAGAAAGAGGGGGAAGGGAGGGAGGGAAGGGAAGGAGGAAGAAAGAAAGGAAGAAAGAAAGAAACATTTTGTTCAATTACTGTCCTATCGGCTCCGTCCCATTTGGAACATTTGACCTAACAAAAGGAACATGGAACCACGTCACCCCCAGTTGTCACATGCCAGGAACATCTTGAGCCATGGATTCTCCTGAATGAAGGCTGGAAGCTCTGACTGGGCCTGGACACAGGAAACTGAAGGTGTGCTTCTGAGCACACACTCCTGTCACCACTGTTGCACGGGCAGCCCCTGCGGTCGTTGAAGGGACTCACAGCCCTGCAGGAGGAGTCACCGCGGGGAGGGGAAGCTCGAGCTGTCATTGTGGTTTTGCTATTCAGTTGCCCTTCCAACACGGGTAGGCCATCTCACTGCTGGCCCTTGTCACCAAACCAAACCGGGTCCAGTGGAAAGCCAAACACTGAAGCACCAGGTTTGTGCAGCAAGAAAGGTGAGTCGACTGGCAAGGAAACAAGGAAGCTCAAATCTATCTCTCGGAGCTAGGGTCTGGGTTGGGTGTTATAAGCATAGGGTAATGAGGCATGATCTGATTGGATCTTGCAAGGTAGTGGTGCCAGGAGGTGTGATCCGACTGGATCCTGGATCCTGCCGTGCAGGTGCGCTTCTTAATTCAGTCCCTACTCCTTGATCTGAGCACTTAGGTTCTGCCTGTCACGGCACGCTTGGTTCATCTGGGCATGCTCAGGTTATGTGACTTTAACCTGAGGGTCCATGGCAACTGAAAAACAGCTCATAACTTGTTACATAAACGTTGAACCAGGTTGGTCCGATGCAGTTACACTTGTTCTCTCCATATGTCAGATGGAGATACTAGTATCTGCCTCATCTCTCTCCCACAACTGGCCCACCATACAGAGGACCCTCTTCCTGTAGTTTTTAAGAAAAAGGTTAGGGTGTGGTGCAGGGTCACCGAGGCACTCACCCTACTCAGAGCATGAAGGACTGGTGGGAATGCTCTGATTTTTCCTAGGAGCCCCAGCCCCACTGTGATGCCGGAAACTAAATTTACTCCCCCCGCCCCCTAATCTCAGTCCAATCTCACGCTCTGGAAGTTTTCTTAAGATTTCTCTTTTGGAGAAATACTCAGAGTTTCAGAGTTTCAGAGTTTCTCTCCTTTCTTTCTCTCAGCAAAATGGCGCCAGGGTGTAGGAGGAGGGTGGATTGTATTCTCATGGCAGGAGAAAGACAGGCTTGATTCCACATGGCGTTTTCTGGATCCTCACTGTGTTTGTGGCCTGGTGACTGATCTGGGCTGCCCTCTGGACTGGTGAACACTGAAGTGTGGTTTGCCCCATTCCTTGGCTTTCTGCCAGTGCCTGCCGAACACTATGGGTTGGGTAGCTTGTGGTTCATTTCATCTCTTGGCTAAGTCAGAGCCCAGCCCTTTTTTCCCCTCATTTGACCCTCTCGGCTCTCTATTGCTATGGGGCCCTGGGTCTGGCTATGACTCCAGTGAGGTCAGGACCCAGGCAGTTCATTTTGCAGCCCTTGGCCACAGCGCCATCTTGCCCCACCACAGTCGTCCTCTCTGGTAAGTTCTCCAGCCAAACTCAACCAGCATCTGTGCCCCACCCCTGCAGGGGCATGCAGGAGAGCCTGAATTCTTTCCACACCACACAGGAACTGAGGGCAACTTGGAAAAGCCAAACTCCAGCCCTTCCACTGCTTAACCACACTGGACTGCTGAGTTTACAATGATGTGGCCACTCCCAGATGGACCTGGGAGCCTATGTTTCCATCTAGAGTCTTGAACATGAAATGCGGGGAAAGAACCCTGTGTGGACTTTAACTTACTGAACACACCCTTCCCTTTGGGCAGTCCCAGAAACAGAAAATCAAGATCAATGTGTCTCTCCAGTATCCGTCTCTCTTCTTCTCACGGTCCTTTGGGACCAGAAATGGGAAGGCTTCTTGCCTCTACAATTTATCATTCTCCTTTTACCCTAAAGCATCTGCTTAGCTTCCCAGCCCAGTCATTTTAAACAGAACCAGTGCTTACAGGCATGGAAATGACTCTGTGATCCAAGTTTTACCTACAAGCTTGTTTCTCAGATGTTCAATGAGAGCTAAAGAAATTTAGAAAATCCTATTTCTCTCTCAACAAAGCCTAAGTCTTGCAACAATTATTTCTACAAAAACCCTACTTTTGATTGCAAGACTTTCCATATTAACTTTTTTTGCATTGATGCTGTGGAAATCTAAAGGTAAGCATGTCTTTGGCAAAAGGGTAAAGGGAGTAGGTCTGTCAATAAACACAAAAGAGAGAAGTATATTAATGTTATTCCAAAAATGTTATCAGACGATCTTCAGAACTACTTCCAACTCAAAAGTATTTAATTTCTAAGATGATGGTGCTTGAGGATTCAGTTTGGGAAGATAACACACTTTTCAAGTGTGTACATATATAGTAACTTTATTATCTTTCTTATGTTTTCCAAAGTGTTAGTCCCTCAGAAGCTGACCCAGGCAACGTTAACCTTGATGAATGGCCATTTAACCTGCTGATCCAGCAACTAGCAACGTCTCTTCTGGCAAAACTGTTTGATGAATTATCCCGAAACCTCTGCCTTAAGCTACTGTCCACTCTAATGTGTCACAGTCCTCCTATTCCCCAGGTCTTCATGAGCAGATTCAACCAACTGGCTGGGGATGAAAATATTGCAGATGGGGGAACCACAGTAAAAATGAGGCTGGGTGCTGTGACTTGCACCTGTAATCAGCACTTTGTGAGGCTGAGGCTGGAGGATTGTTTGAGCCCAGGAGTTTGAGACCAGCCTGGGCAATATAGTGAGACCCCATCTCTACAAAAAAACTTAATTAGCCAAGTGATGTGGCCTGTAGTCTCAGCAACTCGGGAGGCTGAGATGGGAGGATTGCTTGAGCGTGGGTGGCTGAGGCTGCTGTGAGCCAAGATCTGCCACTGCACTCCAGCCTGAGTAACAGAGCAAGACTCTGTGTCAAAAAAAATAATAATAAGAAGAAAACAATACAGGCCAGGTGTAGTGGCTCATACCTATAAACCCAACATTTTGGTAGACTGAGGTGGAAGGATGGTTTGAGCCCAGGAGTTTGAAACCAGCCTGAGCAACATAGTGAGACTCTGTCTACACAAAAAAATTAAAAAAATTAGCCAGATGTGGTGGCATGCATATGTAGTCGCAGCTACTTGGGAGGCTAAGGTAGGAAGATTGCTTGAGCCCAAGAATTCAAGGCTGTAGTGAGCTATGATTGCATCACTGCACTCCAGCCTGGGTGACAGACTGAGACAGAAAAATGAAGAAGGAAAGAAAGAGGGGGAGAGAGAGACATGGATGGGAGGCTGCACAGCACTGCAAGTTATGCTATTTTCAAATCTCTGCTCCACTACCTGCTAGTTGTGTGGTTTGAGCAAATTACAAAACCTCTCTGTGCCTTACCCTCACCTATAAAAATAGGGATAATTATACTTACCTCATAAACAAGATCATTTGTGTTGAGCACTTGATACTCAACATAATGACTCAACTTAATCTTGACTCAAAAATTGTTAGCTATTTATTAGTACCATCAAATACAATAATAAAATTACTCAAATAATTTATAAATTTCAAAGTTTTCAACAAAAGGAAAGTTTTTTTTTTCTTTTTCCTGGTGGAGACAGCGGAGTGGATTGGAAAAAGTACTGTACTTAGAGTCTTGGTTTTAATCTTAAATCTAATACCAATTTTGTTACCTGAGACAAGGTTTTTTTTTTTTTTTTTTTTTTTTTTTTAAATGGAGACAGGGTATTGTTCCGTTGCCCAGGCTGTATTGCAGTGGTACAATCACAGTTCATTGCAGCCTCGAACTCCTGGACTCAAGCAGTCCTCCCACTCCAGCCTCCTGAGTAGCTTGGACTACAGGTGCATGCCATCAAGCTCACCTAAGCTAAAAAAAATTTTTTTTTTTAGAGACGAGGGTCTTGCTACGTTGCACAGGATGACCTCAAACTCCTGAACTTGAGTAATCCTCCTGGCTCAGCCTCCCAAAGTGTTGGGATTACAGGCACTTGCCACTGAACCTGGCCAGGGCAAGCTTCTTAACCTCCAAGAAGTCTTAGTTTTCTCATGCAATTAATGTAAGTAATAATGCGTGTCCTACCTACCATAGGGTTCTGAAAATAGAAAGAGATGAGTCATGTGAACCTATTTTGTAAACTGTAAATATTTTACAAAGGAAAGGTATTAATTAGTTATTATCATGACTGATATATTAAAAACCCATACTTCATTTATGTGCGATGGTCAGAATGAATATCCAATTCTTGGAAATGCTTTCACCATGCCTCAAAATAGCATTCCATCGTAATCTTATTTGCACAGGTTTCATGGCTTAATTGCCATAGAATATGTTCAGTGGTCCCCTGAAGAGGAGTGAAGTCTTGAGTTACTTTACAATGGCCTGGGCTTTGGAAATGGAGGGCAGTTACTCTGAATAGAATCACTGTAGAACTTTGTGGCTTTATTATTTATTTTAGTTAGGCCAACTCACAGTATGGGGATGGATGTAGAGGAGCCTCATCAACCATGAAACAGTGAATTTCCAGCTCTAATCAATCCTTTTAGAAAAAGCCCCAGCTTTCCTCATTTCTAAGTAATGTTCATTGTGAACTGCACCTCCTCGAAGGTGAAGGCTCTTTCTGGGCCCTCCCTGGCTCAGCAGTGCTGAGTTATTAGTATGGATGGTTCATAAGAAAACAAAGCTTTGAAAGGCAGGACAGAAACAAATTCTGACTTGACCCCAAACTGCTTCCAAAGCCCAGGGTTTATTTTCCCACTCTACACATCAATCTCAGCCCCTGAGGGGCTAGCAAGATGGTAGCAGAGTTCAGGGCACCCTTCAATCAGGAGTGGTGATTTAGGCAGCAAGGAGAGGCCATGAATTATGTGAGCTCATTAAAAGTCTCTTTCTTTAGTCATTTCATACTCCTTTATAGACTGTGGCTCTATTTTGACCTTGGACCAGAATGGAACAAAGATTTTATCTCAACAACACTTTCATCTGCTAATGAGAGGACACCTCTTCCACTTCAACTTTCTCTCTTCCTTGCATGGTTTTTTGGCGCAGTTTTAATTTTGTGTGGAGATTACATTCATTTATATGCTCTACTTAGGTATTGAAGGTTCTAATTTTTGCCTGCAGAAAGGGCACAGCCTCATAACTTTTGCCATGAATATACATAGAGATTGACCTTTGGGAATCATTGTACGACACTTCAGCATGGGACCAATCTGAAATCAGGGTACATTTTCAAGCCACCAGGTACAACTTATAGCTCCATCAACCAAGGCCTGTCCTTGGCACCATTCCCCCTGGTTTGTGGAAATCACAGTAGGTGAAACTGGCTCTAGTTCTGGATCTGGCCTTAAGGTTCTGAGCAAGAAGCTTTGTCTGCCACTTCCAGTTCCCAGCAATCCTCATATGAGTAACCTTCAGAAATGAAGCACATTCAGAGTGCCTAAAAAATAAAATGTAACTATAGTACATTTAAAAATATGTGGCTTTATCTTGTACTTCACAGAGTATTAAGGTGGCATTTGGAAATCACCATTAAAGTACAATTTAGTGCTATTAATATGGATGGATTTAAAATATAGAGAACCATTAGTTTTGTTCTTGACATGAATTTTTCTTCCTTTCTTTCCTTTTTTTAGAGCTACGGTCTTGCTCTGTCACCCAGGTTGGAATGCAATGACTTGATCCTTATTCACAGCAGCCCTAAACTCCTAGTCTTAAGTGTTCCTCCCACCTCTGCCTTGCCATATATTTTAAACTGACACTACTCACCCTCTCCAAATCCTTTATTAAATCAGAATGGGGAAAGACAGGCTCAGAATCTGCCTCCTACTCTAAAAGCACAGGCATTTTCACATGTATTACAAGCATATTAAAATACATGCACATTTTGAATTTAGCTCTGTTTAAATGGATTAATGAAAACACTGACACAGGGTTAACTGGAATTATAAGCCAGGCTTTAGGTAGAATTATAGCTAGGCATTGTCCAAGTTATAAAAACCGGTGCACTTTGACCCACTTCCCTGCAGCTGCTAAGTAACTGGAAGTCATGTAGCACACTGACCATGTGCCCCCTGTTGTTCCTATAGGTAGAATTTCTGACAACTGGCCCTTTTAACCCAGTAATTGCTTTACTTAAGGTGTTTTTCAGATCCTGAACTCCAGCAGAATGGCTGACTCCAAATGGTCTGACGACCCTCATCAAGGAACTGACTCAGCACGGGAATGTAGTTTCTTCATCTCCCTGTCCCATGATGTCACCCCTCACTTCTCACTTCTCAATCAATCAGTGATGATCACACTGTTCAGTCCTTTGCCAAACCAGATCCCTTAAACACTCCATCCCCAAATCTCTTGGGGAGGCAGATTTGAGGTTTCTTCCCACGTCCTCATTTGGCTGCCTTACAATTATTAAACTCTTTCTCTGCTGCAACTCCTGCTGTTCCAGTGTATTGGTATGTTACCACATAATGGGTAATTGAACCTGGTGATCCTGTAACATTAACATTTGACTTAATTATTTTATAGCAGTGTATCTGGGAATAAAGTTGTGGTTTTCAGTCTCCCAGCTAGCCTGCCCAGCATAGTAGATTTGGATAGACGAAGCAAAATAACATATGTAATTTCTAACAAGATCCTATTTCTCTTGAAGCAGGAAGTTTTCAGTAAGGGAAACTGCTCCATCAGTAACTCAAGGATCCAGGCTGACAGAAGCTCTACCATCAGTACTGGTAACATCTAGGACATCTAGAACACAGGACTGCATTGGTCTCCTTGGCACACTGGTCCTCTCATCTGCACTTCAGTGCCTCAGTGCTTCACTAGGAGTGATCGGTGTCACTTTTTCTCACATCCCATTGGTGTGGAGTTACCCAGCCCCATCTAACCCAAGAGGGCTGGGAAAGCTTGTCTTATGTTTGCCTAGAAAGAAAGGAAAACCAGATTTTGGTGGGCACTAGTAATATCTACCACGAGGTATATGCTTTTGTAATGAATAAATACCAGGTACCACAGGGGCGATGTCACTCCAAGCAGTGCAGATGTTTCATGAATCCTCACAAGTTTGCCTCTATAGCCTCAAGCAGGCACATGTAGGGTTCAGAGGGTATTTTTCCTCCCACTGAAGAGGTCAAAGACCACAAAATGTTTTCAGGAGTGCTGTTTCAGATAGCCAAGCTCCAGGGTAGCAACTCAGATGCCCTGAATGGGAGATCCATGCCACACTGAAACAGCCCCCAATTAGTTAATGCTAGAGCAGTCTGTGGTGCTGTCCACTTGCAGGCATGCACACTTGGTCTGCACTCAAAATTCATGCTGAGCATGGCAGGCCAGGCCAGCTCTGAGATGCCAGAGTGTAACTTACTGGAACAGAAACCACATCAAAAAGCCTCTCGCAAGAGGAACCCAAACCCCACATCAGAACGCTTTGGCTAGTGTAGAAGTTCTGAATGTAATGCATATTCTTCCCTGGGAATTAAGAACATGTGGGCCCAGTGCTAATTATAGCCCATCCTTAACATGTTTTTAATTAGAGATTGAGACACTTGGGTTTTAGGGGCCAGAGCTGACCTGGCTATGAGATGGAGGCCCCACTGACTGTGTCTAACTTCTAGAGAACTTAAATAAGCTGCACACTGTAAGTGCTCAAAAGGTTGTTCTTTAGGATGATGATATCTTGTGTGATTTATGGTGATAGGGATAAAACTCAGCTCAATTTACTCTGCTCGTTCTTTAAATGATAAAGACATATACCCAGATGCTGCCTTAACTTCTTGGTGGCCAGTAGAAAAAACTAGTTGTTTTCAGGATCTGGACCCACCAGCAAATTTTAGTTATTAACAACAACAATAATAATTTTTTTTACTGTTCATTGTATGTCTACTCAGTTCTAAGGCACCATTCGAAGAATTTAGCACAGATTATTTCATTTAATCCTTACAACTGCCTATAAGGAAAGAACTACTATTATCTTGTTTATACAAATGAGGAAACTAAGGCCTAGAAGGTTTAAGAAAGGTGTCCAAAATCAGGAATTTAAGAAATAATAGAGCTGAGTTCCAACATAGGTCTGTCTGATTGCAAAGTCAACACAGGTTTCAAAACAATTTCCTTTTAACAACCCAACTAATAAGAAAATTTAAAAATATTAAAGTGAAAAATGAACAAGATTAGTGTCATTTGTCATCTACTCTTCAGAGATATTCACTCTCACAATTAAGTGTGAGGCTAGCGTGGACTTTTCCAAGCTGTTCCCATGTTGCTCACAGGTGACTGGACTTCCTTTTCCTTCCCCTGTGTGTCTACCTTCAACGCACGTCAACATCCTCTGGGATCATTTCCCTAAAGAATCCAATCCAACACAGAAATAATTGCCAGATACAGTCATGCAGCTTTTACTGACATGTTTGTGGCAACCTAGAGGAGATTGCACGCAGCATCTAGCCAACCATCCCCCACCCCAGCCCTCTGCACAGCTCATTGTCCGTCCTTTTGTCTCCTTCAGACATTGCTTCCTTTCTTATGAAAAACAATTTTTTTCACTCTTTTTCCTTTTCTAATTTGCATCCTCACCCATCACCCTGCTCTGGAAAACAACAGGTTTTTCTCAGGATACTCTCTTCTCAAAGGCAGAGGTCAGGATCATAAACAATGAATAAATTTACTCTCGTCTCTCACATACATTTCCTTACAAAGATAAGTTTATACTGTTGAGTAACCAACTTTCTTTTCCTCAAGAGTATTCTGTTATAGGGGAGAAACCTTCAAGTTCTGTTTGTGATTATTTTTCTAGATTGATGAGGAAGGAAAAGCAGGTGTCAGCCTGTGTGCTGGGAGATTTCTGATAGAATAGTTTCAGTCATATCCTTTTGAGTTATGAAAGTCATTCTGACTATATTTAGATTAGTATTTAATATATTTTGGTTTAAAGTATACTGTGAGAAAAAGAAAACTTTGTACAGGTCACAAAGCCCTGACCAGATAAATATATTATTTCTACTATCAGTCAAACTCTGTTTTACTGATTAAGAGAAAGCAATGGCATCAATAATAGGCTATTTTTCCTCCATTGCCCTGCACCTATTCTTCTGACTACAGAATCAACAAGCCACTGAGAGAGAAGTCTGAGCCTCATTTCCGGTGGAAGAGCTTTGCGAGCTGCATGGTTGGAGCCAGGCAGACCAGCTTCTGGCCACCAGGAATTTCTCATGTAAGAGTGCTGAGGCCCAGGCAGGGGAGCGGGGCTGTGGGACACATTTGTTTGTCTAAATTTTTGGTCTTCAGACATTTGTGATCACAAAGTATGTGGTAGATTAAAGATGGCCCCAAATTCTTTGGCAGACTACTCACTAACAGATGGGGTCTATGCCTCTAGCTCTTGAATCATGAATGGGCTATCAAACTGTTTGACCAATAGACTATGATGTAGGTGACGTTATGGCATTTTCTTATTCCAAGCCTTAAGAGACTGGCAGCTTCTACTTCCTGTCTCTTAGAACATTTCCTCTTGGAACCCAGCCACGGTGCTGTGAAGAAGCCCAAACAGCCCACTGGAGAAGCCATATAGAAAAAAGCTGAGACTTCCCTCAGCCAACAGCCTTGGCTGAGCTCCCGACTGATAATCAGCACCTACTCGCCAGCCATGTGAGTATGCCATCTTGGAGGCAGCTGCGCCATCTGATGCTACCTGGGATAAAGATGAACTGCCCAGGTGAAGGCATTACAAATTCCTGGTCCACAAGATTATGCACAGGAGAAAATGGTGTTTTAAGCCACCAACTTTTCAGTTCGTTTGTTACACAGCAATAGATGACCAGAACATACCTTTATCATCAAAAACATTTTAATAATCTTTGCATATTTATTTGTTATATATTATCCTGTTTTATTATGTACGTTATAAAACACATTACTTATAATGTACATGTATTATGTACATTATAAAACACATTACATAACACATTTATTATATTTTTACATAAAAAAGGGGTAACTAGAAATAGAAGTTCTAAGATTTTCTTTTCACAGATCAGTGGTTTGTTTTGAGGATACATACATTTTGGTGACCATTGGTCTAGAATAGATGATACTTGGAGGCTCAACTCAATGCCAAAAAATAATCTCCTAATATTAGTGAAATATTTGAAAATTGGAACATGTAAAGATGCCACCACCACATGCTCTAACAGGAAAGAATTAAACTCATATCTTTGGACAGCCAAATTTGATCCAAGCAAGAATATCCAAACTTAATTTTTGCCACTTCTATACATCTCTCTTTTAAAGGACAACAACAGATAAATAGGAGTTTTTTTATTTGTTTATTTGTTTGGTTGGCATGGGTTTAAGAGCGATTCATTTGATTCTTGCTGCAGCCTAGGGAGAATTTATGATTTTATTTTATTGAGTCAGAGTCCAGGCTGGAGTGCAGTGGTGAAATCTCAGCTCACTGCAACCTCTGCCTCCCGAGTTTGAGCGATTCTCCTGTCTCAGCCTCCTAAGTAGCTGGGATTACAGGTACACACCACCATGCTTGGCTAAGTTTTGTACGTTTGTGGAGATGGAGTTTTACCATGTTGACCACGCTGGTCTCAAATTCCTGTCCTCACATGATCCACCTGCCTCGGCCTCCCAAAGTGCTGGGACTATAGGCATGGACCACTGTGCCCAGCCAGCCTAGGGAGAATTTAAATGCATTAGTCCAAAGCCAATTCACAATATATGAATATTTTTCCAAGTCAGTAAATAAAAGTCCACATCATTGTTTTAATAAATACATGATATTCCAGTTGGTGGATAGATCATTTTTTTTTTATCTGTAATCATTGGATATTCAGGCTGTTTTCCAACTTCTGGTGATTTTAACTATCATTCTTATAGCTAAATCTTTGCATACCTCCTTATCTATGTAATTATTTCTTTCAGATTCATTCCTAAAGAATGATTGATTATAGACAAACAATGGATATGAATAAGCATTGTCCAATTTATCTCCAGAAGATTTGTACCGATTTATAATTTCTCCAACAATGTTAATTACCCAGCACTCTCAGCAATACTTGGTATTGTAACTTAAAAAATAATTTTTGGGCCAGTCGCAGTGACTCATGCTTATAATCCTAGCACTTTGAGAGGCCAAGGCAGGCAGATCACCTGAGGTCAGGAATTCAAGACCAGCCTGGCCTACATGGCAAAACCCCATCTCTATTAAAAATACAAAAATTAACTGGTGGTGGTGGGCACCTGTAATTCCAGCTACTCCGGAGGCTGAGTCTGGAGAATCACTTGAATCTGGGAGGCAGAGGTTGCAGTGAGCCAAGATCATGCCATTGAACTCCAGCCTGGGTGGCAAGAGTGAAACTCTGTCGCAAAAATAATAAAACTTTTTGTCAACTTAATATAAAGGTTGTGCTAAACATATACACATGTATTTCATGTATTATACACCCTTTTTGCCCATTTTTCCTATTTACTTTTATAAGCTGCCTCTCTTTTTGTGGGAAGGAATAAAGTGTATTGCAAATAAGGTTTTAGAGAAGTATTTCCTAATTCTTTGAGAGATAGAAATGACAGTTTTATTAGTCAATAATTCCTTTCATTTGCAAATGTCACAAACACGACTCCAGTTGGCTTAAGCCAAAAAGGAATTTCTTGGCTCACTGAAGTTTCAGGCACAGCTGGACTCAATGATTCAAATAATAACATCAAGACTCTGTCTCCACGTCTCAGCTTGGTTGCCTCTGCTTGCCTTCGTTTCGGATAGACTTGCTTCATGGCAGCAAGGACCTAGAGAAAGAAAAGAGCTTTGCCAAAAGGTCCGAGAAGCCTGATTGGCCAGCTTAGGTCATGTGCCCATCCCTGAGCCAGTTGCTTTGGCCGGCATCATGAAAGACTCTGACTGGCCAGGTCTTAAATGTTCCACATCTTTAGGAGGGGACAAGGTGGGTTTCACCACAGCCAAATTCAGTATTATAAAACTGGGGGCTGGGAGATTCCCTAAGGAAGAGAAGCTGGACAGATGAAAAGAACAAAAGCTTATTTCCACTTGAACAGATTTGATAGGGTTTGACCAATCCACAGATCTTTCTGGATCTGTAATGAAAGGCAATCGGATGCAATGGAAATCAGGTCCACTGCAGGAATGGACCTGCTTCCATTGGAATGGAGCAGGAATCCTGGGATTAGTCCCCCTGCTCCCCCGGTCATTACTAACTGTAGTGCTGTCTAAGATACCTTATTCTGATGAGATAGGGAAAGATAAATGCCCACCTTACCTAAAATGATTCTGGTAAAACAGAATGAGGCTGGGTGCAGTGGCTCAAGCCTGCAATCCCAGCACTTTGGGAGGCCGAGGCGGGTGGATCACGAGGTCAGGAGTTCAAGATCAGTTTGGGGAAGATGGTGAAACCCTGTGTCTACTAAAAATACAAAAATTAGCCAGGTGCTGTAGCAGGCGCCTGTAATCCCAGCTACTCAGGAGGCTGAGGCAGGAGAATCGCTTGATCCTGAGATCCCGCAGAGGTTGCAGTGAGCCGAGATTGCACCACTGCACTCCACCTTGGCGACAGAGAGACTCCCTCTCAAAAAAAAGAAAAGAAAAGAAAAAACTTCAAATGTAATTATGAATGCAAAAATGCCAAGAATAAAGGATCATGCAAATCTATATTCCATACAAATAAAAATAAAATTCTGTGTTCCCATTATAGCTTCATATACCTTCCCTTTGAGAAGCCAAATGAAAAATCAGTGCACTGTGGCTCTGAGGCCTATACCTCCCTTAACTTTGGCTCTGTCTAAGGCAGTTCACTTTAATTGTGCTCAAAGTCATGTTGAACTGTCCTCAGGAAGAAGGACAGGGTAGCAGCTAAAAGCTGAAAACACTACTGACGTCACACTATGCTAGTTTCTTTCTAGGAACACTTGTATCCTGTCTGTCTTTGCTTTCCAGCTAATTAACAAGCCCGTGACCTTCCTTAGTACGGGGATGACCACAGTCCAGCGTGGAGCAGCAGGAAGTGGACAGTCATGGAATTGCAATCCAACTGCGTCCCAGCTTGGTGGAGGGCCAGAGAAGGAAGCCGGGCATGGGGGCTCTCTGAGAATCTTACACTTCTGGTTGGAAAATGTGTTTGAAAATAGTCATGTGCAGATAAGGAGTGAGCATGGAGATTTATGCACAGGGCCGGTGTTTTACCCAGTTACCCAGGGAAACCTGCACTGACTGTTCTCAGCCAACAACATAGAACAGTTCATGCTCTGCACCCAAACAGGAAAGCAAGGCTTCTGCCCACATTCCTGCTCATGCCTGCCAGGCTACGGCAGGGGATGGGAGGCACAGCCAAAGGAAGTTCCAGCCAGCTTCAAAGCAGGGAATGCTCATGTGTAGGTGACTGTCTGCAGAATGGGAATTCGAGAGGTATACCCACTCCCCAAATGCAATCCTCCTATCCCCTCAATAGCCTGCCAGGTTGCTGCCTCAAATCCCCACAATTCAGACAGTTCCTCTAGAGGCACAGTATTGTCACCAGAAAGCCTGGTTAAAATGCAGATATGAGGAGAGGGAGGGTAGGTAGGGAGAGGGACTCTTTAAACCATTATCCTCCATTGAACCATTATCCCCTAGGAAAGGTAACATTGGGTGAAGGGGATTTGGAGAAGATGATTAAATAGGGGACCAGAATGAGGACCCGAGATACTTGAGGAAGAGTCCTGAAGATACACATTTGCCTGTCTCTCAGGCTGTTAAAAATTACTGAAAATGGGGGCAGGGTGCGGGGGTGGGTATGGTTAATGGCTATAAAATGTAGGTAAAAGAAATGAATAAGATCCAGTATTTGATAGTACAACAGGATGACTGCAGTCAACTATAATTTATTGTACATTTAAAAAATAACTAAAAGAGTATAATTGGAATGTTTGTAACACAAAGAAATGATAAATGGGGCCGGGAGTGGTGGCTCACGTCTGTAATCCCTGCACTTTGGGAGGCCAAGGCGGGTAGATCACTTGAGGTCAGGAGTTGGAGACCAGTCTGGCCAACATAGCGAAACCCCATCTAAAAATGCAAAAAATTAGTTGGGTGTGGTTGCAGGCGCCTGTAATCTCAGCTACTCAGAAGGTGGAGTCGGGAGAATCACTTGAATCCAGGAGGCGGAGGCTGCAGTGAGTCGAAATCGCATCACTGCACTTTAGCCTGGGCGACAGAGTGAGACACAGTCACAAAAAAAAAATGATAATGGTTAAGCTGATGGATACCCCATTTACCCCGATGTGATTATTACATAAAGGCACCTTTATCAAAACATCTCATGTACCCCATAAATGTATACACCTACTATGTAACCAGAAAAATCAAAAAGAAAAAATTTAAAATGACTTCAAATGCCTCGCTGCAAACTGGAACATCTCCATGCACTTGGTCACATCCGGCCTCACCTCTTGATTTACATAAAGAGAAGACAACAGCCTTCGTCTGTAGTTTTGACTCCGGATTTTGCTAAATGATTGTATACATCTCAGTGCCCTGCTGGAGACTTGTGAGATGTGAGGTTCCCGGGCTGGAGGTTTTCAGTACAAATCTGTAAAAACAAACTCCGAGTTTTGATTTCCAGATGGTGTCCGCTCATGTGAACGCTGCTGCTTCGGGGACACTTTTAAGCTCATTTTCTCTTCTTAAATAAAGTGAAGCTCTGGGCCCAGGGCAGTTCCTTCCATCGTGCACTGCTTGGGTTCCTAGCCGCCTGGTCGTTCGCTCTTTCTTAGTAGCTCTGCGTTGGCCCCGGATTAGGGACTAGAACTGTATTTGCTTTTGTTGGCGGTGGCGCCCCCATTCAGAGCATCTGTATTACCTCACAACATATGGCACAGTGCACACTTTTGAAAGCAAGGAACTGGAAACTTTCTCTTTTGGCAACGTTTCCCCCAGTCGCCCTGGTGATTTCCACATGCAACACTTTCCGTACTCATTGAGCATGGAGTTTAGAGGGTTTGAAATAAAAGGCCTCTCAAGCTTTCAGGCCTGGCTAAGAAAGCCCTCTCCACTGGATGCCAGAACAACGGGTCACTCCAAACGCTCTGGATCTGACACATCAGTCAATGCAGAGGAATTCAGGGGGCCCATGTCACTCTGTACGGGTAGGCTTAATGGTAGATTTCCTACCCCATGGTGACATTTAGCTCAGTTATGAAATCAAGCAGTGAGATGGTCAGCTTTTGCAAAGGCAGGACTTCTACTCCTTAAAAAGAAATGCAACCAACAATGCCGACAGGAGAAAGATAAGAATTACCACGGGAAGGGTGGCCGCATAGCCAAGGCTGCAGAGTGGAATTGCCACTTAGGCACGTAATGCCAATTTCAGAGAGGCAGACAGCAGCAGAAGAGCCCCAGGGAAGCCACGTCAATGTACTGCTCTGGGCTGTGGTCAAGCCGAGAGAGCACATATTAAACAGCCTTGATGCCCCTGTGAATGCCAGGCAAGTAGTCACCAGGTAACACAGGGAGCCCCTGAACATAAAGGATGCTGGGGTTGGGTCCGACCACTCCTCTCCCCTTGTGTGACCCACACACATCTCTTTCTTTGTGTACCTACTTTGAGAAGTAGGCAGAGCTAAAGGCTGCAAGGTGGAGCATGTTTATCTATCAGAGACTGGACACTACACAAGGCGACTATTTGAATTATCGAAGCTTTAAACTAGGTTGTCTGGATATTAGTGGCTTATTTGCCTTCTAACCAGGAGGTGAGGTGGAACTGGGGGAAGGCCAGCAGAATTACAGACAACATAAACAAATTGCCTCTTTCTGCACAGCCTGCTGCAGGGTGGGGTAATTGTCATTTTGCTACAGGAAAGGCAGGACCTGACCCTCTGCTTAGCCCACACTGTTTCCGTATCTTGCCACGCAAACAGAACCTTCTGGGCTTTTGCTCCTGCCTAGATCCTCCGTGTGGATAAATACCTGTGATTTCACTCACAATCTGCTCCTGGAGACGTGGACTATCAGGCGCCCCCATCCCTGCTTGTGTCTGCTGGCAGTGCCAGCACTTTTGGCATTTGCTTATTTTCCCTCTGCATGTTCTTCCCATAACTCGAACTCCAGGGAGTTCCCCTTTGTCGCCACATGCAGTTCCAAGGGGCATGGCCAGACTCAAACTCAGACCGAATTCAAAGCAATGAATGAAAATGCAGAAAGAAATCTTGGAGAAGAGCCTCCGATCAACATGCAAACTGACAAAACACAGGCTCCTTTAGTGCGTCTTACATAGAAGATGCAGTCCACAGTAGACCCATGATGAAGGCCAAGAAAAGATGAACTGGCCTTTTGTGCTTCTAATTATTCCCTGCTAAAGACAGTGCCTTCTCTTTTACTTCATTCCCACTTGCACTCTACCTACTCCATGTCTGTTCTTTTCGTTTGTATATTTTGTTCTTGAGGACTCTTTTTTTTGAGAGGGGTGGTGGTGATGAGGTCTCATTCTGTCGCCCAGGCTGGAGTGCAGGGATGTGGTCACAGCTCACTAAAGCTGTGGCCTCCTGGGCTCAAGCAACACTCCTGCCTCAGCTTCCCAAGTAGCTGGGACTACAGGTATGCACCACTATGCCCAGCTAATTTTTTATTTTTTGTAAAGATGGGGCCTCACTACATTGCCCAAGCTGGTCTTGAACTCCCGAGCTCAAGCGATTCACCCGCCTTGGCTTCTCAAAGTGTTGAGATTATAGTTGGGAACCACCATGCCCGACCCTTAAGGACTGTTAATTAATAAAAAATGAGGACAATGGCCAATGCTTAGTGAGCACTTTCTGTGACCCCAGGCTCTCTGTGAAGGACTGGTCCTACAGAGCCACGTAATCTCTGAGATTGAAAAAATATTTAGGATTGAAAAATAAGCTGAGGAAACTGTGGTTGGGGATGTGGAAAAGCAGACTGAAGTTGCTGGCTTGGAATAGGAACAAGACACACACTCACAAAAAACAAAGCTCCACTCTCCTCTGTTTTAGCTGATTTCCAGACTTCCCGCTTCCTTTTGCTGCCAAAACCCTCCACACTGTGGCCGACACTCAATGCCTCCATCTCCTATTCCCTAAACCACGGACTTCCACCCCCACAATTCTATTGAAACTGCACTTGCTGGAGGTTGCCAGGACTTTCTTCTGGCCAAACACAATGGTCCCCCTCCCCTCCCCGCCACTAGTCCTCAGCCTTGCTGACCTCAGGGCAGTACTTGACATTGTTAACGACCCAGCCTTCCCAAGGTGCTTTCCCACCTTTTTCTGTCCTTCTTACCTATTTGCTGCGTCCTCCAAGTGTGCCCCTGAGCATGGCTCTTCTGTAGAGCTCTAATCACCCTGGGGCCCTCTCTCCCCTAGGCAGCTCTCACGTGGTTTTAACTAGATTTCTGCTATGACTCCCAAATTTACCTCTTTATATGGTTTGGCTCTGTGTCCCCACCCATATCTCATCTTGAATTGTGATCCCGGTAATCCCTACCTGTTGAGGGCAGGACCTGGTGGGAAGTGATTGGATCCTGGGGGCAGCTTCCGTCATGCTGTTCTCATGATAGTGAGTGAGTTCTCATGAGATCTGATGGTTTTATAAGTGTTTGACAATTCCTCTTATGCACATGTTTGCTCTCTTTCACCTGCTGCTGTGTCAGACATGCTTGCTTCACTTCCACCATGATTGTAAATTTCCTGAGGTCTCCCCAGCCATGCGGCACTGTGAGTCAATTAAACCTCTTTCCTTTATAAATTATCCAGTCTCACGCAGTTCTTTATAGCAATGTGAAAATGGACTCATATACTTCTCCAGCCCAGACCGTGTCCCTGTGCCCCTGCGTGTTCCCTAGTTCCCCTCGGCCCTCGAAAGTTTTGCTGAAAAATCAACTTGCAAAAGGCAGGTTAATTGGAGAAAAGGCATACACATTTGCTTAATGTGAATATATAGGAGCCTTCAGAATGACCCAAAGACACAGGGGAAATTGTCCCTTTTTATGCTTAGGTTCAACAAAATATGGGCAGCCCTATAGAAATATGATTAGACAAAAAAGGGAGCCATCTAATGCTGATGGACTGAGTGGGGACACCCAGCAAGGCCTGTGTGTCTAGATTCTTCTTGGCCTCTCTGAGCAGTGTTACTTCCTTCTGGGTGTGGGCAGGACCCTCTCTGGAATGGGAGTCCTATGACTCACCATTCAATCAAGAGGTCAGAAAATTTCTTTATGGCAAATTTTTAAACAGAAGGCGAAGGCAAAGTTAGAGAGTAATATTTTTAGGTTTTATGGCTGGCTTTGGGGGAAGGGGTTCTGGTTTCTAAGCCCTGCCTTGCGGAAGACAGATTCTAGTGTCTCTGGCTAGCCTCAGGGGAGGATGGAACTGAGAGACCGGAGGGCAAGAGAAGGTCAGGGAAAACCTTTGGTTCTGAGGCCTTCTTTTCAAAGTATTGTTTTCTGACCCCCAATAACCCAAATCCTACACGTTCCTGAATAAAAGCATCTTCTTCCCTCAAATTAGTTCCTCTTCCAAATATGCCCACGTCGCAGTGTTTCTAAGAAAAATGCAAGCCCAATGCCCTGAGTCATCTTCTACTCCTCCACCTCTTCCAATCTACACATCCAGCCTCCAAAGCTGCCCCACTGTGTGCTCTCTCTCTCTCTCTCTCAGAGACGCTACCTTTTCATACCTCAATATTTTCCTAAAGTACTTCATTTGAAAACAGTTTTTGTTCATCAACACTTTTAGAATAATCTTTTATCTAGACATTCCACTTAGAGAAATCTATCCTAAGGAAATCATCAGAGATATATGAAAGCAAAGACTCCTGTGCCCGAATCTCAAATGGGAACAACTTAAATGAAGAGGACGGAGGGCCTTAGTTAATACATTACGGTGTGTCCACTGCAAGGGAACAGTGTAGCCATTCACAATTGGGCTTCCAAAGGATATCTGATGATATGAGAAAATGTTTATCCTATATTGTTAATTGGAGAAAAAAAAAAGGCGGGGAGAGAGAAGTGAATAGGCAGAACACAGAGGATTTTTAGGGGAGTAGAAATGTTCTGCATGATAATATAATGAGGGATATGTGATGTCATCTTACATTTGACCAAACCCTGGCAGGATTTAAAAACCAGAATCCCTTCCCCTCAAAGCCAGCCATAAAACCTAAAATATTACTCTCTTTCTCTCCACCTTCTGTGTAAAAATTGGCCATAAAGAAATAATCTGGCCAGGCTCAGTGGCTCACGCCTGTAATCCCAACACTTTGGGAGACTGAGGCAGGCAGATCACTTGAGGTCAGGAGTTCAAGACCAGCCTGGCCAACAT
>PVKP010002625.1:60742-120605 GCA_004027715.1 Plecturocebus donacophilus
CACACACACACACACACACACACACAGCACAAATGGGAACATACACCATGAATCCTATCTCAACCCTCTCTTCCTGGCTCATTATACCCCAACAAGCTCCTCTTTCATTTCTCTAAGCTCTTTCCTTCCCAGGACATTTGCACACATCATTAGGGCAAACTGTGAAAGGCTTTGAAATGAGGGAAGGATTTGTAGGCATCCTGACCTACTCTCCCCGGTCATCTCCATCTTTTCATTTTCTGAGCTAGAAACGACTCTGCAAGTTGTAGATGACTAAGAGCAATGTAAGGATTGTTTTTCGTGTGGTGATACATTCTATTCAGCGGAGGGACAACTGACCTTCATCCACCGAATCTGGAATCTGACATGTTTGTTTCAGTATTCCTGACTGACCTATGTAAGTGTGATACTTTGAATTATTTTTTGAGCCAATGGTAAGATCTTAATGGTTCCCTCATTCATTAATGAGTTAAATAAAAATCATTAACAGGTGTTCATCTTATCATCGTTCGCCTGTTTTTTTCTGTTTTTTTTTTTTGGGTTTTTTGGAGCCAGGGTCTCATTCTGTGGCCCGGGCTGGAGGGCAGTGGTGCACCCACGGCTCTCTGTAGCCTTGAGCTCCCAGACTCAGGTGACCGTCCTCCACTTCAGCCTCCTGAGTAGCTAGGACTCATAGGTGCCCGCCACCAGGCCCAGCTCATATATTTCTGTAAAGATGGGGTTTCTCCGTGTTGCCCAGGCTCGTCCCAAACTCCTGGGTTCCAGCGATCTTCCCACCTCGGCCTCCCGAAGTGTTGGGATTACAGGCGTGATTGGCCTCTTAAGAAATGCATCCTTTAACACACCTGTTATGTGTTTCTCTCCCTCTTTACCCATCTCAGCCCTGCTCATTCTTCAGGTCGCAGCTTCAGCGTTGCATTCTGGAAGAGGCCTCCTCTGTTATAGATCAGGTCTCTCTGATATATCCTCTTTCTTTACAGCACTTGTTACAGTTGATAATTACATATTCTGTGAGCTCACTCATGTCTGAGGATGAAATTACCCATGATTTGAATCTCCTTTATATTTTTCTTTGTTTGATACATTTCTGTAATGACTATGTACAGTTCTACAGTTTTTAAAATGTTATCGTTAATCACTACTTTCAAAAGGAAAAGAAAAAAGAAAACTGTGGTATTTTTACTGTCAATTGCCCTTTGCAGTCTCAGGGATGCCTCCCTCCTCCAACTACCCTAGCCCACCCAGATTGCTCCCATACACAACTCCTATTGCAATTCCATTCTGTTTCACACAATTATACTCCCCAGAGCACCCAGTACAGCGTCACAAGCACCTGTGTGTATAGCACTGTGCTGGAAGCTGCGAGGCATGGGGCCCTAACTAAAAAGGGTAAGTTGTACTTCCTACTCTAGAGGAATTTATAATCTTTCTCTTTAAGTCCGACATCGAAGCAGGAGCTATGTCATCCTCCAAGTTCTCCATGATGCTGTTTTTAGGGAAGGCCTCCTGGGTAGGGTGGAGCAGGGCCTAACCCATCATGGCGATGGATCCTGCTGTAGAGGAGCATTGCTGGGTCAGGGTGCCCGGGTATGCAAGCCATAGGCATTGGTGTGCCTGGAAGGGCAGCAGGTTCCTGGGACATGGGACTCTCAGGGCCCGAGATGTCTTAAGAGCACTTTCGGGGGACGCTGTCTGAATGTGAGTCTAGAGTGCCACGAGAACAGCCAGGTGTGGGCTGGAGTGCTGGGGCAATCGTGCTCGCTCCTCACTATGCAGCCCCTCATCTGATTCCAGGGTAAGATAAAAGAGGGTCGTGTAAGTTCTGCCACTTGGCTGGGAAGATTTGCTTGGGGCATGTGGGCTACATTGCCCTGCCTCTATTGGCAGATCTTTGACTCCAGGAGTGGTGTGGCACTTACCCCCCTTGCTGGCTCCCTGCAGGCCTTCCCTCCTGGCAGCTCAGCTCTGGGGCCTGCCTGGCCAGGCCTGATTAATGCAGCCCAGTTTCCCCCAAAGATGCCTTGGGGTGGGGGTGAGGGGCGGTGCTCAGTGAAGTCATTCTCACAGCCTAATTGATGATTTTTATTTCTCCTTTGCTGTGGACTTCCTGTTTATTGCTCCTTCCAGCTTATGCAAAGCCATTTGCAGCCACATGATGTTTTAAGATTCTCTTTATTCAGGGATAGCCAAGAGACAAAACTGGAGTCTGCCTGGAAAAACAAAAGAGGCAATAGTTCCAGAGCATTCGGGCTCCGATTCCTCCAGTTGCGGGGGTGGCTGCCGACTGCTTTGCCCTTCGATGTGATGATTGCCAGTTATTAAGCCTGTCTGGTGGAGGGGGAAAGTCAAGTGAGGAAAACAACAATAAAAGGAAATAAATGGCTCTGAGAGACTGATACTGAGCAGACCAAACAACAACAACAACAACAACACACACACACACACACACACACTCACACACGAAAAAACCCTGCACTCTGTTTGGAGTTCATAGCCAGAAGGATAAACACTATTTAATTTGCAAACGATTACCATTCGGAAATGATTTCAAAAATTAAATACCACTGGAAGAAAA
Organism: Plecturocebus donacophilus; assembly: GCA_004027715.1. Classification (NCBI taxonomy): domain Eukaryota; kingdom Metazoa; phylum Chordata; class Mammalia; order Primates; family Pitheciidae; genus Plecturocebus; species Plecturocebus donacophilus. Next base: position 63,318 of record PVKP010002625.1, read on the forward strand.
GTTTACACAGAAATTGCAAGATCCTGTGCTGGAAACATTTGTGAATTCCTCCCCAGTCATCTGCTGGACCACAGTTCACAGCTAGGCTCCACGGCATCTATTCCATGGTTGTCTGGTTTTGTTTTTTATAAAGGATGAAGCAGTGGCTCTCAAACCAGAGCAGTGTTGTTATCCTCTCCCTCTACCTCCCCAAGCATTTGGCAATGTTTGTAGACATTTTCTGTTGTCACAAGTGAGTCGTGGGGTGAGGACTGCTAGCAATCCTGTGTAGAGTCCAGGGATGCTGGACAGCCCCCCGCAGTGCACAGGACAGCCCCCCACAACAAAAATTTCCAGTTCAGAATATCAGGAGTGCCCAAATTGAGCAACACTGGTAGGAAGGTATCCAAGGGCAGAAAGGAACACAGAGTTGAACTGGCCTGGGGTTCTAACTTCCTCCTTGGAAGAAATCTGGGTAAAGGAAGGAGGTCCACTAAGAAGTTCAAGACTTCCTGGAAACACATCAGGCCAGTCAGGTCTATGGAACTGTATTCTTGCCTTGGTGTGATCAGAATGTCTCGAGGGTCTTCTAAAATCTAGGTGAAGATGTGGAATCCCATCACTAACCATCTATGGTCCAAATGGGTCCAATGTCTATGTGTGTGCACTCACTGCCCTCTAGGGGCAGAATTGCATAGGGCCCCCTCACATGGGTGTGTGTTTTGAGGCTGTGCCATAAACCCTTAAGGCTCCTTCTTTACTCCTGGGTCTAGGAGAGAGAGTCCTAATTGCATGGTTAGCTTCAGCTCTACCATTTGCTCACAATGACAAGCCTCATAATCTTTCTGATCCCCAGCTGTGCACTTTGTTCTTCACAGGTCATGGAAATCTCATGAAAGCATGGATGAGCAGACACTGTGTAAGTATTAAACCACCACCCAAATAAACATCCATTGCTGAGGCACTTCTGGAATCTGATGGTCAGAGATGTCCAGTCATTAACAAATAGGCATTGAGGGCCTACACACACGATGAAGTCCATGGTGGGTAGAGAAAGATGTGATTTCAGATGGTGTGAATTGCTATGAAAAGATCATGTGGGGCAAGGGGACACAGAACGGTTGGGGTGGGGCAATACCGATGCCACGTCAGTTATTCAGGGTGACCAGAGAAGGCCTTTCTACAAGGAGGTACCCAGGAGGCATAGAAGAAGGAGCTACTCTTGGAACAGGGCAATAGGGGCCCCTGGCCTGGGCCTGGGAATTTAGAGGACCCCAACCACTCTGATTACGTGACAAGGTTCAGACTCCAGGAAAATGCTTCTCCTCCCCCTTGTCCTAATGCTGTCAAGGTTGTGGGTGGTGCTGGAGAGAATTTGTCTGGTGGAAGTGCTTAGGTGAGAGAAAGGAGAAATTAATTAATTTGTTCAAACCTTCCTCAGAGACAGCATCAGAGCACTAGAGTATTGCATAAAGAAGAATTGTTTCCCAGAGTTCTGAGCATCTATCTTTTTCTTCTCTTTCTTTGCGTTCTGGAGATGCTTATAGATTAGAGAGGTATTTGCGACATTTGCACATGATGGATGAGGAACATTTGCAATGTCAAGAAATTCATACTTTTCTTAAATGTGCATGTATGTTGGTTTAGATGTAAGATGCTCAAAGCATACCAATTCTTTACCTTGACAACACTGAACACCAAAATTGAGATGCGTTTTCTTTTTTGTTTGTTTGTTTTGAGACACGGTCTCCTTATGTCACCCATGCTGGAGTGCAATGGCACAATCATGACTCACTGCTGCCTTGAACTTCTGGGCTCAAGTAATCCTCGTGCCTCAGCCTCCCCAGTAGCTAGGATCACAGGCATGTGCCACCACCCCTAGCTACTTTAAAAATTTTTTTTTTGTGGAGATAGAGTCTCACTATGTTGACCAGGCTGGTCTCAAACTTTTGGGTTCAAGTGATCCTTCTGCCTCAGCTTCCCAGCGTGCTGGGATTATAGGCATGACCCACTGTGACCTCCCAATCTTTTTGTTTGTTTGCTTTTGTAAGAGACGAAGTCTCACTCTGCTCCTAGGCTGGAGTGCAGTGGCATGATCTCAGCTCACTGCAGCCTTGATGTCCTGGGCTCAAGTGAGCCTCCCACTCAGACTCCCTCATAGCTGGGACTATAAGCATGCACCACTGCACTCAGCTAATATATTTTTAAAAGTTTTGTAGAGATGAGGTCTCACTATGCTGCCCAGGCTGGTCTCAAACTCCTGGACTCAAGTGATCCTCCAGCCTCTGCCTCTCAAAGTGCTGGGATTACAGATGTGAGTCACCATGCTCTGCCTGAGAATTTTTTAAAAAATAAGAATATCTAAAATAATTTAGCTAGATTTCCAAAAGAGCTTTTTTTCAGCTTTATTTAAATAATTGTGACTTAAACTTTTCATATTCACTAATTAGAACATGTATTTGTTTAATTATAAATAATTTTGAATACTTGAGAAAATAACTTTTTTGAAAAGATATATGAAAACCATTTTAATTTTTAAATATTTACTTTCAGTTATATTTTAATGACAGTATATTCAAATTTTTTACACTTTGAGGACAATAACATTTTTAAAAAATCTTTTATATCATTCATCTCAATAGAACACAAATTATTTGAAAATTATATACTAGTAATTGCACTGAAGTGAAACAAAAAATAAACTTTGTGGAATAAACATATAAGTCATAGATAATATACATGTCTCTATTTTATTACTCATTCAAATATCACCAATCAACAAAACAGTTAAATGTGCACAGTAATAAATTTAGTTTTCTTTTATATTTTGCTAATTTGCAGTCATAAAAACCGTGTGTTTACATGTATTTTTCAGTTTTGTCATTGTGAAGGCATTTGACATGGTAAAAGGCTAGAACATGTTTTATGTGATAGTTTTTAGAGTGATCTCTAACTTTTAAATACTTGGCAATATAGTTTATGGGTTTTCATTCCGCCCTTGTCCCTGGACCCCACTCTGTTAGAGGTCAGGGTGTGTATGAAGATCTGGAGAAAGAGACAATAACACATTCTCAGCTCCGAAAGAGCAAAATAGTTGGCCTGTGTGAGGGACAGAAAGGCCATAGTGCCTGGGGCCTTGGAAAGAGATTGAGGGGTAGGCAGGGGCTGTGCCGACATGGTAAGGAGTTTGGATCTCCCTGGACTAGCAGTGGAAACTCATCGGAGGGTTTTCAGCTGGACGTGATGGTCCTGGTTGCTCTCTAGAAAATGGTCTTTAGGGGAACAGGAGTAGAGGCAAGAGAACAAGAGAGGGGCCTGTTGCATTCGCTCTCACATGATGACGTGACTTTCACCTGAGTTTTAGCCGTGGCGATGATGATACGGGGACAGGTAGGGGACATATCTGAAGGAAGAGAGGGCTGAATTTGCTGATGGACTGCGTGTTAGAGGTGGGGAAAGGAGAGAATGGTTTCTAGGTCTCCGGTGTGTGCAACTGGGTGGATGGTGGAGGGAACCCCAGAGGGAGAAGTGGAGAAGTACAGATTACCTTGTATTTGGAATCGAAGTCCTGCTTTTGTAGAAGTACAAGTGTTACTGATAATGGCTAGAGAAGAAACTAACAAGGTAGGATCAATTTCACTAAAGTATCTTCCTCCCTCCCTGTCAATAGTGTGCAGTGTCACTGGGGCTGATTACCCAGGTGCCACTAAGGGCCTTCCGTCTCATCACGATCCCTGCAAGGTTTTGATGGGATAACTGAAGTATTACTTGCTAAATCCTTTCTAGCCTTGAAATCCTGGGATTTAAAGGTAATGAAATGGGACCCAGAAAAATTTGAATTTTAAAAGAGGACTTTCTGAAGACAAAAAAGGAATCAAACTGCAAAGGAAGGAGGGTTTGCAGGACAATCTGCCAATCAGCCACCACTCTGGCCACAGCATTGCTGTCCACAGTCCTTGTCTTTGTGCACGCTTCAGTGCACATTCACATACACAGCCTATCTTTAGAATTAGCAAGTTTGCTTAGATGTCCTCATGTATTCTGTGAATTCATAGCTCAATGCACTCAAAATAAAATAACAGAGTATCAGAACAAGAAAGAACTTTAGGGATCAGCAGCTCTGATACTCTGTGACCCTGACAAGGAAAGGGAGGGTTCTGACATGTGACCATCAGTGATCACACAGCTGGCTGGTGATAGACGTGGGCTGGATCCCAGGCTTTGAGACTTTCTGCCTGGTCTGGTTCTCACAAACTCAGCCTCTGCCCCAGAGATGAGTAATAGGTTGTGCAGGGCAAGGACCTGACATTGAAATAAGTGTTGGATTTCTTCTTGCAATGCCTGCAGATTTATGTCATTTTCTGCAATATAGAATATGGTTATACTCCCAAGAGCTCAGAGCCCTTTCATAAATATAATAATATCGATCTCCACCATCATTTATGTAATCAACCAACATTTATTGAGTGCCTACTTCGTGGAGGAGCCCAGTGATGCTGAGGATGTGAAGACTAGGGAGTGCCCCCAAGGATCTCCCAGGGCCTGTGTGTGGTGGGTGGGGTGGAGACACTGACATTGACGACTCCACCTCAGTGTATGTGGTGCTGTGATGGAAGGGTGCCTAGGATCCCACAGGACAGCCCAGCACTGACAGAAAGGAAGGGTGGGGAAGGTATCTGGAGCCATCGAGCCCTGGGCTCTGCAGAAGGGCTAATAGGAATTAAACAGGAGAGAAGGAGGGGTTCCTGGACCAGGGAATAGCATGTGCAAAGGCAAAGAAGGCAGCAGAGCTAGACACATTCAAAAAATTACAAGAACTTGGATCTGCCTGGAGCATGGAGCGGGAGGAGAGAAAAAGCCATAAACGGGATGGCAAAGTGGGTGGGGTCAGGAGTTGTGACTCTCCATTATACTGGTGGTGCATCTAAAGCAGACATCAAATTGGCAGCAGGGTGAGTTTTCCAGGCCTTCATGCTATTTACTCCAGAGAGTCAAGAAACGCCCAGATGAGAACAGTGTTCCAGTCACACCTCTTGCCCTCATCAGCCGTCCATCTCCGAGGGCAGAAGTTTTAAATGGGTGAAATCTTCAGAGTGAAAATCAAGAATATGGCTAACAGTTTAGGGATGGTGGAAGAGACAGCTGTGGACTGTGTCTATGGATGAGCCTTTCATCTTCCCTTCCACAGCGCCTGCTGCATCCTCCTTCTTTTTTGAGTCAGGGTCTCAGTGCGCCTCCCAGGCTGGAGTGCAGTGCCGCAACCATGACTCACTGCAGCCTTGACCTCCTGGGCTCAAGCAATCCTCCCACCTCAGCCTCTGAGTAGCTGGGACTACAGGCACTGGCCATCACAACCAGCTAATTTTTTTCAATTTTTATAGAAAAGAGTCTCACTATGTTGCCCAGGCTGGTCTGGAACTTCTGGCCTCAAGCCATCCTCCTGGCTAACTTTTTAAATTTTTTGTAGAGACAAGATCTCGCCATGTTGTTCAGACTGATCTCAAACTCCTGAGCTTAAAGTGGTCCTCTCACCTTGGCCTCCCAAAGTGCTGAGTAATTTGCAGAGCTGAAGACAATCCCTGAGTCTATCCATAAGGTTGGCACAGGCTCAGCAGGAGACAATAAGCTTATTAATCACACAGTATTGATACTCTGGCACATATTAAATAGGTGCTTAATATGTATTTATCAAATGAATGAATGATGTGAGTGTATCAACAGAGATTCTTTGTTTTCCCCCTGGGCTTTCTCTGATTTGAAAGGGCCCCAAGTCTGATTTCTGGTGGGAGAAAGAAGAGTCCTCAGGGGCCGCCCAGGTGCTTCAGGCAAGCTGTCGCCTTTCATTCTCACAACACTCTTTACACCCTTTTGGTGTGTGCAACCAAGCGGATGGTGGAGGGAACCCTAGAGAGAGAAATGGGGAAGTACAGAATACCTTGTATTTGGAACGAAGCCCTGCTTTTGTAGAAGTCTGTGTGTTACAGGAGAAACTAAGAAGGTAGGATCAATTTCACTCAATTATCTTCCTCCCTCTGTTCCTTCCCCCATCCTCCCTCCCTTTACAGTCAGTATTTCAGATGTACAATCTCTTACCCAGAGCTGGGTGTGCTTCAGGATTCTGGATTTTCTCAGATTGTATGAAGGTAACACAATCCAATATACCTTTTTTTATATCAAACTTCCAGCGGGCTAGGAGAACACCTTGCAATCAAACATATAAACCCTTTCCGCAGTGAAATGTAAGAATATTCATGCTAAGTAGGATAATACATAAATTCAGGTCAGTTGAGGTCAGGTCTTGCTGCTCCACAAGTTACGAAATGCTTCTGGTTTCCAGAGTGGGGAAGTGTGGAAATATGGATAAGGGATCGTGGACCTATGAAACCATCACTTCTTAGATGAGGTAACCGAAATTCAGAGAGGTGAAGTAATGTGCCCAAGGTCACTCTATGAGGCGGAGGAGTCCAGGTTAGGACACGACTGTGTTGGGTTCCTAGATCCGTGCGCTTTCTATTACATAACATTGGCCTGCTTCCTGCTGCCCCGTACAAAAAGGGGTAAATGGCAGTCCCTCTGGGGCTCAGCAGCAGTGGCAATCACACCAAGTTTGCAAAGAGTTTTCTTTCTGGAACAGCAATGCCTCCACCTACTGGCCATATATGAAAATGACACCTGACTCCCTCAAAAAAGAGTTCATTGTCCGGGTAACAGACTCTTAAAGGAGGGCAACGGAATTGTCTTTCTGTGACTTTGCAAATGATATTTCAGAAGCCAGGAAGTGGCTACTAAATTGCTGTTACATAACTATCCCTCAAAATAATAACAATAACAAAACAACAATCATAATGTTGGAACCGCCTATGAGATCTGTTTGCTTGCTTGCTTTCTCTAATGGACTCTTAGCTCCTGCACCTTGCAATGTACCTGAAATAAAGTAAGAGTTTGGGTTGGGTGCGGTGGCTCAGGCCTTTAATCCCAGCACTTTGGGATGCCAAGGCTGGAGGATCGCTTGAGCCTGGTAGTTCAAGACCAGCTAGGGCAACATAGAAGATCCCCCATCTCTACAAAAATAATTAAAAAAAAAAAATTTTAATTTTTAAACTTAAAAAAAAATTTTCTCTTTCATACAATTGTGAGAAATTCTATAGCTAAAGTGCCAATTTCACCATTCTCAGCACTCCAGAACATCCCTTCTCAAACATGGCACTCTCCAAACCTTTCAGGAGCTCCCCATTGACTACAGAGGCCTGCTGCTCTATCTAGCAGGTTTGCCGGGTCGTATACCTCTGCCCTAGACGGGCCTTTATCATACCGCTTTATTCTATTAGAGTGCCCAGAGCCACCGATAAGACTTGTTTGCTTGCTTGCTTTCTCTACTGAACCCTTAGCTCCTGCACTTTGCAATGTGCCTGGAACAAACTAAGAGTTTGGGTCGGGCATGGTGGCTCAGGCCTATAATCCCAGCACTTTGGGAGGCCAAGGCTGGCAGATCGCTTGAGCCCAGGAGTTCAAGATCAGCTTGGGCTACATTGGGAAACCCCCGTCTCTATAAAATTAATTTTTTAAAAAATTAGCTTGGCATAGTGGCATGCGCCTCTGGTCCCGGCTACTAGGGAGGCTGAGGCAGTAGTATTATTTAAGCCCAGGAGGCCAAGGCTGCAGTAAGCCAAGATCACATCACTGCCTTCCAGCTTGGATAACAGAGCAAGACCCTGTCTGAAAAAACTAAACAGAAACCCAGAAACCAAACGGAAAAGAGTTTAGCCATTTTTGAGAAAAGAAAAATTAGAGTAAATTTATTTCATAAAACAATCCAAAATGTTTACATTAATTAAATGCAAATATAGTCATCATCACCTTCTAAATGTCAGTGTGATTACACGTTTAAAATCCCTTCTTGAAGATGTATTTTGGTAGAAGGCAGAATGAAGAGAACTCAGGGTTACACATTGCCAAAGAAAGAAGATCTTCCATGGATGTGATCGTCACAATATACAGGATACTATGTTTGTATAAGAGATGGTTCTTTCCTTCAGTCTCCCACACCGTCTCTTCTTTTTCAGACAGTGCCTTGAATTTCTCAACATGAACCCTTAGAATAAATTAGCCAAGGAAACAAAAAAGTGTACATGGAATGTGACGCTTTGGAAGTTGGAGTGGTTACAAGACAAATGGATAGTTATTCTCTCAGGTATGTGTTTTGTTTGTGCAACAATTGTGTCTAGATATAATTCACATACCATAAATTCACCCATTTAGAGTGTGCGGTTCAACAATTTTTAGTCTATTCACAAAATTGTGCAATCATTGCTGCAAGTAATATCAGAACTTTTTGTTGAGACTGCGTCTCGCTCTGTCACCCAGGCAGGAGTGCAGTGGCTTGATCTCCTTGGCTCACTGCAACCTCTACCTCCCAGGCTCAAGCAATTCTCCTGCCTCAACTTCCCAAGTAGCTGGGATTACAGGTGTCTCCACAATGCCCAGCTAATTTTTGTATTTGTAGTAGAGATGGAGTTTTGCCATGTTAGCTAGGCTGGTCTTGAACAGCTGACCTCAAGTGATCCACCTGCCTTGGCTTCTCGAAGTGCTGGGATTACAGGTGTGAGTCACTGCACTGGGCCTAGAACATTTTTATCACCCCCAAAAGAAGCCTGTATCCTTTAGCTGTCAAGCCCCAATACCCCTCTCCCCACGCCCCCAAGCACTGGCAACCATTACATTCCATCTCTGTAGATTTACCCATTCTGGACATTTCACAAAAATCAATCATACAATATTGGTGTTTTGTGACTGGTTTCTCTCACTTAGCATAGTGGTGTCCAGGTTCATCTAAGTTGGAGCACATATCAGTACTTCATTTCTTTTTATGGCCAAATAATATTCTATTGTATGGATATACCACATTTTGTTTATTCATTCATCAGTTGATGGATATTTGGGTTGTTTTCAGAAGCAGCTGTTAGGAATAATGCTGCTATAAGCACTCGTATACAGGTTTTTGTGTGAACATATGTTTCATCTCTCTTAAGTATAGACCAAGAAGGGGAAATACAGAGTTAAATAAGATAGGTATTTTTAGACCAGGCACAGTGGCTCACTCCTGTAATCCCAGCACTTTGGGAGGCCGAGGCAGGCAGATCACCTGAGGTCAGAAGTTCGAGACCAGCCTGGCCAACATGATGAAACTCCATCTCTACTAAAAATACAAAAATTAGCTGGGCATAGTCGCCCACACTTGTAGTCCCAGCTACCTGGGAAGCTGAAGCAGGAGAATCACTTGAACCCAGGAGACGCAGGTTGCAGTGAGCCAAGATTATGACACTGTACTCCAGCCGGAGCAAGAGAGGAAGACTCAGTTTCAAAAAAAAAAGAGGCCAGGCACGGTAGCTTAAGCATATGGGAGGCCAAGGTGGGCAAATCATGAGGCCAAGAGATCGAGACCATCCTGGCCAACATGGTGAAACACCATCTTTACTAAAAATACAAAAATTAGCTGAGCGTGGTGGCGCATGCCTGTAATCCCAGCTACTCGGGAGGCTGAGGCAGGAGAATTGCTTGAACCCGGGAGGCACAGGTTCCAGTGAGCTGAGATCACGCCACTGTACTCCAGCCTGGCGACAGAGTGAGACTCTGTATCAAAGAAGGAAAGAAAGAAAGAGAGAGAGAGAGAGAAAGAAAAATAAAGAAGGAAAGAAATAGAAAGAAAAAGAAAGAGAGAGAGAGAAAAAGAGAGAGAGAGAGAGAAAGAAAGATATAGATACTTTTATCTCATCTCCCTTCTAGATTACAAACATCCCTAGGGTATTCGTTTCCTGGTTTGAGTCATTCATCTCCTGGCCCAGTGCTATGCACATTGATATTCATTAAATATTTATTGACTGGGATGAATCAATGGATGACATTTGCAATTTTAACATATAACACGGTAGGGAGTTGCAGGACTAGGCAGGCATCATTAATATAATAAATCTTTTTTTTTTTTTTTTTTTACAAAAGAAAAAACTCAGATCATGAACAATCTTAACATTGACAAATAAAATTGCAAAATATACATCTCAGCACCTCGGCTCCTTTTCTGTAAAATGAAAGCAACAATACTTTATATAGTGCTGTTGTATGAAAAATTACGTTCTATCTGAAAAGGCCTCAAACAGACCTAGCACACGTAGTAAGCACTCAATCAGTGCTATGTAGCCAGTTAAATTTGGTATGGTCCTTTATCCACAAACCAATCCAACATTTGGCCTTTTGTGAAATATTGTTTAGCTTTCACCTTGAAAAGCCTGGGTTTTTAATCTCACCTTCAGTTCTGTCTTTTGCTGTCCAACGAGAGATTTTTATACTTGTGTTTATATTTATGATATTAAAGCAAGTAGTCTAACAATTGGAAAAGAGGTGATTGATCTAGTTCGTGAATCTTGACCTCAGGGTAAGAATTAGAAGGGCCACCCCACTAACTCTGCTAAGTGACACCCCCACAGCTCTGGTCAGATGTGTTCATGAGACTACATATTCTTCAAGTCCATGGAATTAGACTTCTGTCTTTAAGTGGGGGCATAATTAATCTTTTTAAAATTTAGTTTGTCTATTGTTTAGATATCAATTAGACTCAATCTGTCTACCTCTTTTCAGAATCTGGTTCTTGAGATCATATGTTTATTTTAATATTGTGTTTAAATATGTTAGACTATAATAGACATCTAACTACATACTTTTAATGCTGGGATAAACTTTGTTGATTAGGATTATCTCCACACTACATTGAGTTTGAAATAGTAGAATATCTAAATTTCAGAATATAAATGCATTTCAATTACTTTCAAGTTCAGGTACAAAACACAAGCCAGAACAGAAAAATATCACCTCGGGTCAGTCTTGCTTCGCTGACTAGATAAAAATTGTGTGTAATGAGTACATCAACTCAACAATCTAGAAATTGCTAGCTTCAGTCTGTTGTGTGTACAGCATAATTTTTGTAAATGAAGGATAGTTTTAAAACCTTTGAAACCTTCTATCCTGATGAATTGGCAATGTTTTTTCTTTGCTTTTTCTTTTTTCTTTCCTTTTTTTTTTTTTGAGATAGGGTCTTGCTCTGCTGCCCAGGCTGGAGTGCAGTAGTGCAGTCGTGGCTCACTGCAGCGTTGATCTTCCAGGCTCAAGCAATCCTCCTGCCTCAGCCTCACAAGTAGCTGGGCCTACAGGCGTGCACCACCACACTGGTAATTTATTTTATTTTTGTAGAGACGGGGCTTCCCTAGGTTGCTCAGGCTGGTCTTGAACTCCTAGACTCAAGTGATCCTCCTGCCTAGGTCTCCCAAAGTGCTGGGATTTCAGGCATGAACCGCTGCACCTGGCCTAACAAATTATTTTTTCTTACAATCTTACTTACACTGTGAATGTGTTTATTACCCACCTTCTTTTAATACATAGAACAGAGGAGATGTTCTCATTTCCTGCTTGTGAACAAATTCCCAATTAGCACTACGAAAACGACTGAGTTTTGTTGTAGGGGTCAACGAGTGCCCTAAAGGTCCCTAATTTGTGGTGGCATTTGACAATTCACAGACATGCCGCCCCCGGGGCAGTTTCCAACAACTGAATCTTGCCATCAGCCCCTCAGCCCAGGTACTCCCACCCAATCACCTCACAAATCACAACCAGCAGTCTTCAGGCCTAGCCCTGGTGTGGAGGGGAGCAGAGGAGATAGAGTTTGTAATTTGAAATGGGACCCCATTTGAAAAAGGTAGCCAATTCTTGTGTGACCATAAAAGACAGCCTTAAAGACCACCGTTACCCCTCTTTACCACACAGCATGCACACGGTACTGTGGGGAAGACAGTCACATGGACAAGGCTGAGTGAGGCAGTATCCTACCATTCCACAGTTTAAGAACATCTGCACTGCAATTTTTTTTTTTTTTAATGAGACAGTCTTGCTCTGTTGCCCAGGCTGGAGTGCAGTGGCGTGATCTCAGCTCACCGCACACTCCACCTCCTGGGTTCAAGCGATTCTTGTGCTTCAGCCTCCTGAGTACCTGGGATTACAGTTGCCCGTCACCACACCCAGAAACTTTTTGTATTTTTAGTAGAGATGGGGCTTTGCCGTGTTGGCCAGGCTGGCTTCAAACTTCTGACCTCAGGTGATCCACCCACCTTGGCCTCCCAAAGTGCTGGGATTACCGTCACGAACCACCACACCCAGCCTACACTGCAATTTTTTTTTACCAGCTAGTGTCATTATTACCATTATTATCATTAGACACAGGGTCTCACTCTGTTGCCCAGGCTGGAGTGCAGTGGCTCAGTCATAGCTCACTGCAGCCTCCAACTCCTGGGCTCAAGTAATCCTCACACCTCAGCCTACTAAGTCCCTAAGTAGCTGGGACTACAGGCACAAGCTGCTGTGCCAGGCTAATTTTTAAATTTTATGTAGAGACAGGGTCTCACTATGTTGCCCAGGCTGGTCTCAACATCCTGAGCTCAAGCGATTCTCCTGCCTCAGCCTTCCAAAGTGCAGGAATTACAGGCGCAAGCCACCGTGCTCAGTCCAACCAGCTGTTATTACTATTTTTCCATTAGAAGGGGGGAAAAAAAAAAAACAGAGGGATGTGGGTGGGTATGTTTCTTGGAATCTAGGCGATCAGAGGAAAAAAGTCTGTCAAAAACGTTCTCAGTACAAAAGTTGGCAAAACAGCTCTCTTTTTTTAAACTGAACTTTGTAATAGGAGAAATACTCTCACAAGGACAGCATGTTTCTGAGTCAAGCTGAAGCAAAAGAAACTTTTTCCAGCATGTCAGGAATGAAGCTGACGTTCCATTAAGAGAAAAAAAAGTGCTAGAGGAAGGAATAAGAGGGGAAAAGGCACCAGAATTCAGACGGAGCTTCGAATTCCAGGCAAGGCCAGCACTGGGAGCACGTAGGAGGCGCCCCTGGGAAAGCAGCAGAGCCCGGCTGACTTCGCACTTGGGCTCCAGCCCCGTGGACGTTTCCTGTTCTGCCTCTGGAAATTCAAGCCGAAAGTTACAAAACATCCTTTTCCCTGGAACCAAGTGCTTCCTTCCTCGGAACTCCTCCCTGATCGCCCAGAAGCCTCCCCAGGAGAGATGCCAAATGAGCGGTAGCAGGTGGCACAGAAGGGAGAGGGGAGCCACCGCGGGGACCCCGCCGAAGAGGTAGGGAACGGGACTGCGCGTTCCGGAGGCCACCTCACACCGACTGAGCAAAACCAGGTGCTCGCCCTGTAAGCCCAGGGCTGAGGTGGCGCCCTGGCTTGGGTGTGTGCCGGGTGGTGGGTGGACTGGCCGGGAATCCGGAATAAGGTCAAGCATTCCTTTTCCCTCTCTCTTTCCAGCTGGACTTTAATTCTTGGGTCTCTAGAAGCACGTATTTTGCTTGGTGTGGGAGGTATTAAATGGCAGAATTCTAGCAAGTAAATATTGTGAATCCCTGATTTCACACTTTTCTTTTCTTGGCTCTTCTTTTTTCTTTTGTTTTCTCTTTTATTCCCCTCCCCTCCCCTCCCACCCCCTTCCTTCCCCCCTTCTCTTTTCTTTCTGCCCCTGAATTGCCCCGGAGCAGTCATAAATACCTTCATCTGGGAGTAGATTTAGAGAGAAGTGGGAAGGGCACAGGCTGGGAAAGGCATTCTCACCGCTGATGAACTGGGCACGGCTGTTTCCCGGGACCCGGACCATACGTTCTTCTGGCCCAGAGGCTCTCTCCGTCCCTTCCTTCCACCCACTGCCATGGGGACAACTGCCTTGAGTTGTTTCTTTGGGTGCGGGGGTGTGGCACAGACCCTGGTCAGGGCCCTTGAGCATCAGTGCCCGGTGTCTACGGACAGAACCAGGTGCCATCTAAAACGTTTCTCTCTGGGGCAGAGCTAACTGGTCCACCCAGGAGCCTGCGTGTGGCCCTTTGCTTCATGAGGGACGGGCTCCCGACAGTCGGTCTCTGGAAGGCCGGCTTTGGCCATACACATGCTGACATTGGACCTGCTCAGAGAACTCAGCATGGCTTCTGCATGAGGAGTACTTGAAAATGTATGAAGGAGTCAAAAATGAAGCGCTTCAGGCTGGGCACAGTGGCTCCTGCCTGTAATCCCAGCACAATGGGAAGCTGAGGCAGGAGGATCACTGAGGTCAGGAGTTTGAGACCAGCCTGGCTAGAGTGGTGAAACCCTGTCTCTTCTAACACTACAAAAAATAGCTGGGTGTGGTAGCAGGTACCTGTAATCCCTGCTACTCAGGAGGCTGAGGCAGAAGAATTGCTTGAATCCAGGAGGTGGAGGTTTCACTGAGCCGAGATCCTGCCACTGCACTCCAGCCCAGGCAACAGAGCAAAACTCTGTCTCAAAAAAAAAAAAAAAAAGGAGCATTTCAATTGGCCTTTCTCTGAATTCCTGTGGCTTTTCCTGTCTGTACTGCATATTCTGTTCATAGCTACATACTGCCTTGCACTGTTCTCTGACAGGCTAAATAATGACGGAGTGAATTGGACAGAATAGTAGTTACCTGCTAGTTGGTGATTCCGAGGTAGCAACTAATTCTTGAGCACTTACCGTGTGCCAGCTACCTCTCTAAGTGTGGTGGACATTACCACCCTCACCCCCATTATACAGATGAGAACACTGAGGCTAGACACACAGCTAGTCAGTGTTACAGGAGGTCTCTGAAATGAGACACTTTCAGTCTTGAGTGCATGCTGCTGTGCTCTGAAACCAGGAAGACTGGAGTTTGAATCTTGGTTCCAGCATTGTCTAACTGGATGACTTTGGACAGGTTAAATGCCCTCAGCCTCAGTTTCCTCATCTGTACAATGTGATAATAATAACTCCACCTCACAGAGGTGCTGAGAGAGGTAAATTAATTTTAAAAGATTATTTTACTGAATCGGGTGAATAATACAAGCACGCTCTTCCCCATCACAGCGGCGAGTGATCCTTGAGCACGAGTGTCCTGCATTTCTGGACAGAGCCCGGTTTAACTGCTGGGGGATCCCTTCCGACAGAAAGGCCCCGGGGTTCCGCAGGAGGTGGCCGTAGGGCCAGGTTAGGATGTGTGCCTTCCACAAGGCACACTGGAATTCACTTGCCCTGCCAGCCAGTGTGAGTCTGTGGCTGCCAGCTCACTAGACTCAAAGCTCTGTAAAGGCAGGGCTCACGTCTGTTGTTTCTTTTCTTTTCTTTTTCTTTTTTTTTTTGAGACAGGGTCTCGCTCTATTGCTCAAGTGGGAGTGCAGTGGCACAATCATGGCTCACTGTAGTCTCGACTGCTCAGGCTCAGGGGATCCTTCTACCTCACCCTCCTGGGTAGCTGGGGCTGCAGAGGTACACCACCACACCCAGCAAATTACTATTTTTTTAGAGATAGGGTTGTACCATGTTGCCCAGGCTGGTCTCAAACTCCTAGGCTAAAACCATCCTCCCACCTCAGCCTCCCAAAGTGCTGGGATTACAGGCATGAGCCACTGCCCCCAGCTGGGTTCATATCTATTACATACATTTGTTTCTCTTAGAAAATGGCTTTTGAACTTAGAAAAGTTGTGTGACCAGGCATGGTGTGACCTGGCACAGTCTTGTGTGGCTGGGCATGGTGGCTCATGCCTGTAATCCCAGCACTTTGGGAAGCTGAGGCCAGTGGATCACTTGAGGTCAGAAGTTTGAGACCAGCCTGGACAATATGGTAGAACCCCATCTCTACTAAAAATATAAAAAATTAGCTGGGCGTGGTGGCAGGCACCTGTAATCCCAGTTACTCAGAGGCTGAGGCAGGAGAATTACTTGACCCAAGAGGTGGAGGTTACAGTGAGCTGAGATCACACCACTGCACTCCAGTCTGGGCAACAGAGTAAGACTCTGTCTTAAAAGAAAGAAAAGAAAAGAAAACATCTTATGATTAAGGATATCTTTGCTCTTTGGAAGGGATGCAGGATGCAGGTCCCCTTTGTGGAGTTCAGTGGGGAGCCTGGGGGCACCAGGAGCCTCCTCTTCCCACTTCCAACAAAGTAGCTCTATCCTTACCAGACTTTTATGTCAAGGCTCCCACTTAAGAGCATGCTTTTAAAACAATTTACAGAACTGCTGACCTGCAACAAGCAGTGCTTCGCCTAGACTGAAAATGACTGTGTATGGAACGAACTTGATTGACGGAGGATTTCTAGCTTGCCCCCGTCTCAGCTTTTACTCGGTCCTTTCATCCACCTTCTTTAATGATCGCCTTCTGCCCTGGGGAACCCGCTGGAGGTGGGAGTGCCAAGCAGGCTCAGAGAGTGAGCACGTCCATCTCAGGCACTTGACCTCGAGTGCAGGGACAGACAAGGGGCAGAGCCCCAGAGAGTAATATTACAACCCGGTCTCTCTCTCCAAGTCTTTTCTGCATTTGTCCTTCTAATTGTGCTTATGGTTATGAACTGCGTGATCAATAATGGTAACCGCTAATTATTGATCTTCCCTAACAATAACAGATTACTTATTGAACCAGGCACGGAGGCGAGCACATTACACAGATGAGCTCGTGGAATCCTCGCAAAGCCCTATAAGGAAGCTTTTGGCGCAGCCCCCACTCTGCCGTGTGGAGTGGAAAGGAAGGTCCATGAGTGACTGACTGGAGGGCGCCCGCCAGTTAGTGGTGAAGGTGGGACTGGGGCCCCTCCTGCTGAGTCCGAGCCACACTGCCTCGAATATTTTTGCAGCCCTGTTTAACAGAAGTGAGAGGGATGTAGCTGTGAGTGTGGCTCCTTTGTATTTTGTTGAAGAACGCCCCTGAGAATAGGCTGGGAGGAGCAGGGTCACAGGGCCGGGACGGAATGTTCTCTGGGAAGGAAGACTGCTCCTGTGAATAAGCGGAGTTAAGATTCTTGTCCGAACTGCCTCCCTGAGAAACATCACTTTTTCCCTAACAGATGGTATCGTTTTTGTTTGTTTGTTTTATTTTTTAGATACAGGGTCTTGCTGTGTCACCCAGGCTGGAGTGCAGCGGCACAGTCCTAGCTCACTGCAGCCTCGACTTCCTGGGCTCAAGGGATCCTCCTTCCCAAGCCTCCCCAGGAGCTGGAACTACAGGCGTGCACCACCATGCCTGGCTATTTTTTAAAAAATTGTTTAATGTTTTGTAGAGATAGGGGTCTCCCTATGTTGCCCAGGCTGGTCTCGAACTTCTGGGCTTGAGCGATCCTCCTGCCTGAGCTGCCCAAAGTGCCAGGATTATAGGCATGAGCCACCGTGCCCTACCAAGGTGGTATAGTTCAGTGGGAAAGTGCCAGGCTCTGTGGCCAGACTGCCTGGGTTCACATCTCAGCTCTGCCACATTTTAGCTTGGTCATCTTGGGCAAATTACACAAACCTGTGTGCCTTAGTTTCTTCAAAATGATGATCTCCTCTGGAGAAGGATAATAATAACAGTACCTATTTCTCAAAGATACCACAAAGATAAAATGACTTAATCCACATGAAGCATTTAAAGTTGCATCTGGCATATGGTAAACACTCAATAAATATGTTATATGTAACAGAGGTTATTTTGTTAACCAAAGGAAAAGTAGTTTAGGGGCAGCTGGAAATAAGAAGTAACTGGTGTTTGAAACTATAAAATGGACACCAACAAATGCAATGTAATTTCAATTTGAGCTAGGGAGAGGAGGATTTTACCTGGACTCCAGCTAGGAAGGACCCTGAGAGACAGCCTAGGACAAGAGCTTAGCTGTTCTCCCAGAGATAAAACTGAAAAACAAATAAAAACAAACAAACAAAAAGCTAGTGTTCAGGGTTGGCATTGCCAAATTATATTTTTGCATTAAATGAAGTACGTGTAGGCCGGGTGTGGTGGCTCATGTCTGTAATTCCATCACTTTGGGAGGCAGGTGAATCACTCGAGGTCAGGAGTTTGAGACCAGCCTGGTCAACATGGTGAAACCCCATCTCTACTAAAAATACAAAGATTAGCCAGTGTGGTGGTGTGTGCCTGTAATCTCAGCTGCTCCAGAGGCTGAGGCAGGAGAATCACTTAAGCCCGGGAGACGGAGGTTGCAGTGAGCCGAGATTGCACCACTGCACTCCAGCCTGGGTGACAAAGCGAGACTCTGCCTCAAAACAACAACAACAACAACAACAACAACAAAGAAAGTGAAAACAGTATAAGTGTAATTTATTTACCTTTGTCGTTGTGGAAATGAGTACCGCCTCTGACCTAATGTTATATAAAGCAAAAATATGCTTTTTTCAATGTGTTAACGCCGTTGGATGAGCCACTTGTATTTTTGGAAGGATGACTTTAGGATTTCAAACTGAGATGTGAAATTTAAGAGCTAAATGTAGCTGATTTTAAAAAAAAACAGAAAGGAGATTATGACTTACAAAAGAATTCTGTGGCTTTTTCAAAGAACAAATTTGTGAGCTCAGCCTGAGTCTGGATTACATGTATAATGATCTTGAAACTAGTTTGCCAACTTTGGACGTAAAAATAGATGAGAAATAAATCAATGGCTGACATTGACTGAGCACTTACCAGGAGCCAGGCATTGTGCTAAATCCTTCCTGTGCGTCACCTCATGTTTTTAATCCTCACGGCCGCCTGTCAGGTGAATACTATTATTATCCCTGGTTTGCAAATAAGGATAGCAAGGTTTAGAGAAGGAGGTAATATGTATAAAAGCAGACAGCTGGGAAGTGCTGGAGTTGGCATTCTAATTTAGGACTATTTAATTTGGGCGCGGGTGCTTAAACCTGACGTTATAGTTCTAGTAAATCTGATCATTTCCAACTTAAGCCATTTGTGTTTGTTTGAAGAGTATGCACCTAGAAGCTGACGGACGGAGCCATGACTCTTGCAGCATGGGCACAGCACTAAGCAAAACAGGCGCAGGCATTTTGGAGAGCAGAGTTTGGAAGATTCAGAGGGCGCTGGGCAGGGGATGCATGGCATAAGTGCGTCTGAGCAAGGACACGGTGCAGGCACCTCCAGGTGTGGGTAAAATTCTGAAGCAAGTTGCCTTCTTCACCTTTCTCTGTGCGCTCCCAGAGGCCTCCCCACTCATCCCAGGGCACTCAAGATATTGGGGACATCTTTTTCTTTTTTCCAGGGATCTCAGTCATGCTCTAACAAGACAGAGACGATCCCAGCTGTGGACTCCCACCAAGCCCCGCTCTGCAATAAATACCCTCCGTCTCTCATATCCAGAATTGATCCTCTTATTTATTTATTTGGTCCATCAGAACCCCCTCTAATCAGCACTTGATGTTTAGGAAACTACTTGAAAGTAATTAACAAATGAATTCATACACTGGTGTGGCTCTCTTGGAGGACTTCTAGGCTTCAGTGCGATAGTGACTAGGGGAGATGTACTTAGGGCAGGGAGACTCCCAGGAAACCCCTGGCCACATGCCACTGTGATTATCTGTCCCCTGGTGGGAAAGGCACTCTCCTTTCTAATGGTCTAAGGTGGGGACTGCAGGCTTTTGCCATATTCCTTTATAGAGAGGCTGCTTACCTGAATTTTCAGAACAATTCATAGTACTAGCCCAACAGGGGCAGCACCTGGCAGCAGTGGGAAGTGGATGTGATGCTCTTCCTGGGTGCCCAGAGCCCTCTCCCCCTGTCCTTCCTTCCTCACCTCTGGAAAAGCCTTGAGGCTCTTAATTCACCAGACAACCTTAAAACACACACTGCCCAAGTGTGGGCGTGTTTTTAAGAAGAATCAAATTATTTTGCTGGAAACAAGAGGACAATGGAACTTAGGAATCAGCAGTTCTGGGAGAGTTTTTTAAAACGTTGGAATATGGATCCTCTTTAGACGTCCCTGCCCCAAATAATGCACTGTAAACCATTCTCATTCATGGTCCGTCTCATTGTGCAGGGTCCTAGTTTAATAAGTAAGGGGAATTGGGGAAAGGACAGAAAAGCTGTTGCTCATCCCAGGCCACCAAAGACACTGGGGATGGTAGAGAGGGGAGAGCTTCTGCACCTTCTCACTTTCAGTCTCCTAGAGGCAATGCAGATACTTTCTTTAGCCTCAGTTTTTTTTTTTGTTTTTTTTTTTGAGGCAGAGTCTTGCTCTTGTCACCCAGGCTGGAGTGCAGTGGTGCAATCTCAGCTCACTGCAACCTCTGCCTCACAGGTTTAGCAATTCTGCCTCAGCCTCCCGAGTAGCTGGGATTACAAGAGCCCACCACCATGCATGGCTTATTTTTGTAGTTTTGGTAGAGACGGGGTTTCACCATGTTGGCCAGGCTGGTCTTGAACTTCTGACCTCAGGGGATCCACCCTCCTCGGCCTTCCAAAGTGCTGAGATTACAGGCGTGAGCCAGGGCACCCGGCCATCAGCCTGTATTTTTAAAAGGAGGTCCCACACAGGTACAAGCAGAAAGGAGGAGCTGCAAAAGCAAACACAATGCAGAACAAAATGCCCCACAGTGGCAGGGAGGGCTTGCTATGTTTATTGGTCAACGAGGGACCCTCCTGGTCCTTGGAACTTTCCACGGTTTGACTTTCTGGTTAATCATCGCCATCTGCGTGGCTCTGGCAGCGAGGCTTTGCTTGGCCTACTGGCCTGGCAGTCGAGTTGCTGGCCAGCCTAAGGGCTGCATAGCCGTAACTGGCTGTGAGCCCCCTCGAGTTTCCTGCGGGAGCAATCAGGAGTGCTCGTGGCCAGCTGACGCAGCCTGTCGGGGAGTGGCTTGCCCTATGCCTGTCTCTTGTCTCTCGCAGTTGGCTCTCCAGGGCCGGTCTGGTTTTCAGAGTCTCATGTTTCCTTTCCAGCACGCCTGTGAGTGCCTGCATACCACGTGAGAACACAGCCTGCTCTCTTCCTCGGAGTGGCTGGATTTCCAGCAGGCACCGCACGTGCTTGTTCAGATGCAAGGATACGTCACGGAAAAGGGAGGCTGGATAGATGTATCTTAGTCCATACACAGTTGTCAGGACCTGAGGCACACCTCAGCGGAGCCTGGGAAAAAAGCATGAGACCTGCTTCTAGAATCATGAGCACCAGAGGTGAAGTGGATCTTACTCTCTACTGGAAACCTTTCATTTCACAGCTTTGCAAAATGAGTCTCAGAGAGGTGGGGAGTTGGCCAGGGTCACAGAGCAAGGTCCAGGCGTCCTTTTTTTTTTGAGACAGAGTCTTGCTCTGTCACTAGGCTGGAGTACAGTGGTGTAATCTCAGCTCACTGCAACCTCTGTCTCCATGGTTCAAGTGATTCTCCTGCCTCAGCCTCCCAAGTAGCTGAGACTACAGGCATGTGCCACCACAACCGGCTAATTTTTGTATTTTTAGTAGAGACAAGGTTTCACCATGTTGGCCAGGCTGGCCTCGAACTCCTGACATCAGGTGATCTGCCTGCCTTGGCCTCCCAAAGTGCTAGGATTATAGGCGTGAGCCAGCGTGCCCGGCCAGCCTTCTATTTTTTGAAACCAAATTGATCATGTGGAGAGTCTTGAGAGAGAGCTAAAGTTACATTGGTTCTGGATTTTTCCATTTGGCCTTAGAAATCACTCTCCACCTTTTCCCACCCATACTGTGCCTGGGAGGCTGGCCGGACTGGAGCCCTTATATCTTCCAGGTAGATTTAGCCAGGAGGGCACCTTCAGGTAGATTCAGAGGGAGGGGGCCGTGCCGTGGAAAATTTAGTCCACTGGTTCCTTTCACACTGCTGCCAAGGGCTGGTGGCATCCCCTGACTGAAGGCGACGATTCCTTTCAGCAACCGGTCCCCTGCACTCAGCTCTCTCCCCTGACCCTTCAGGCCTAAGGCAGGGACAGCATCTCCCACACTGAGGAGCTGTCTCCCGTGCACCGCTGTCTCCTGTGAGTAATAAAGGGACCATTTACAAAGGTCAGACCCTCCTCAGACCTTTGTAAATGGTCCCTTTATTAAGCCCTCAAGTCAAAGTGTTACCTGCTGGGATCCTGACTGATAGGATGGATCCTGAGCCACTGGACAAGTGGCTTTTTTATTAGCATAAAGGAGAAAATTTGTAGGAAAGGAAGATGTTTCTGAAATTTAGGAAGAGGGTGTGTTAGTTTCCTGTGGCTGCTCTAACGAATGACCACGAACTTGGTAGCGCAAAACAGAACAAAACCAGAAATGCATTCTCTCCCAGTTCTGGAATCCAGAAGTCCAAAATCAGTGTCCCTTGGGCTGGTAGGGGTTGACCGGGCGGTACTCCCTCCGGCAGCTCCAGGAGATCATCTGATCTTTGTCCCTTGCCTCTTTTGGTGTCTGGAGGTTGCCAGCATTCCTTGGCTTGTGGCCATATCCCTTTGATATTGACCTCCGTGGTGATATTGTGTGTATGAAATCTTCCTTTGCTTCTATTGTATAATGATGCTTAGCGTTGTATATAAGGCCCACCGGGTTGATTCAGCATAGTATCCCTCTCTCAGAAATCCTTAATTTCATCACGTTAGCAAATACAGTAAGATATTTACAAATAATATAACATTGTTCCAGATAAAATAACCTGGCTGGGCACTGTGGCTCATGCCTGTGCCGTGGCTCCCAGTGCTTTGGGAGCCTGAAGCAGGAGGATTGCTTGAGTCTCGGAGTTCGAGACTAGCCTGGGCAACACAGTGAGACCCATGTCTCTAAAAAAATTTAGCCAGGCATGGTGGCGCATGCCTGTAGTCCCAGCTAGTTGGGAGGCTGAGGTGAGAGGATTGCCTGAGCTCAGAAGGTCAAGGCTGCAGCGAGCTATGATTACACCACTGAACTCCAGCCTGGGCCACAGAGCGCAACTCTGACTCCAAAATAAAAGAATAAGATAACGATAACCTTTACAGTTTCCAGGGATTAGGACTTGATAAATTTGAGGTCATTATTCAGCCTCCTTCAGAGGAGGAGAGGCGCACACCAGAGTTATTTCAGTATACCTCTAATGGCACACATTTATGGATACTCTTAAGCTTGACAAAAGTAGGGAGCAATCTCTGTCGGGAGACACATTTCTGAGGATTCTGTTCAGCTCCAAACTCTCTAATTCTCTTCTCTTTGTGGCTGGCAGCCAGATATCATTGTGACTGTCCCATTCCGAAGCCAGCTGATCTGTCACCAGGCAAAGCACTCAGAGAAGACAAGGTAGTGGGCTGTGATGGGGACACAAAAATTATGGAAGGGCCCGACATAGGGACATTTACGGTGCAGAAGTCATTTGACTCAAGGGTTGGATCCTAGAGCACAAAAGTTGGGAGGCCCTCAGGAATGGCCTAGCTCTGTCACCTTCTTTACTAGGCGGGAAAAGTGAGTCCGCGAGTGGGAATTTCCTTACCCGCAGCTGGTCAGCGACAAGACCTGGACTAAAACAGATGTCTTGGTACTCAATCTAAGGACTTCTTCATCCTGCCTCCCTATCACACCTTCTCACCAACTGGCCTCCTCCCCGGCAGTCTATGAGAATTCTTTGTAGGAATTCTACCCCCAATAGTTTCAATTACGGAAAGGCAGTGGGAATGTACTCGCTGTCAAGTCTGTGACGCAGCATGAAAGAGGAAACAACACTGGGGATGGTGGCTTCGCTCAGTGCCACTCACAGTGCCAGTCCTCGATGAGATCAGGACACTGGGCTGGAACGGAAAGCCACACGCAGCTTCCTTCATGGAGAAAGTCTTGCTGTGGAGGTCGGACAGGGGAGCAGCAGTGCTTAGGGAGGCAGCTAGCTTACCTTCTGCCACAGGCTCCTTATCTCAGCACAGGCCAGTGAGATGGTCCCTGCCTAGAGAACACCAGAAAGAGCATTGCCTCACTGCTGCTTGAGCAAACCCCTGCAAATAAGGCATAGAGATAGAAGAATACACCACAGAAAACAACAGTCCCTCTGTCCAGATCCCACCTAGACGTTAGAGCTCAGATTGGGAGCCATTCTGGTTTTTTTGAGACAGAGTTTCACTTTTGTTGCCTAGACTGGAGTACAATGGTGCAATCTCGGCTCACCGCAACTTCCGTCTCCCCGTTTCAAGAGAGTCTCCTGCCTCAGCTTCCCAAGTAGCTGGGATTACAAGCATGGACCACCATGCCCAACTAATTTGGTATTTTTTAGTAGAGATGGAGTTTCTCCATGTGGGTCAGGCTGGTCTCGAACTCTCGACCTGAGGTATCTGCTCACCTTGATCTCCCAATGCACTGGGATTACAGGCATAAGCCACCACATCCAGCCTGGATCCTTCTCCAGAGGACAGAAAGCAGGTTTGGGCGGTAGTGCCTTCAGGCTGTGATGCAGGAGAAGCAAAGTCTCTGCCTGCCCCCTGGGGAGCACCATAGCAAAGCCTGGCCATCAGAGGAGTCTCCTGTTGGGCAGCAGTGGCCAGGACTTTATCCTACTGCCTTGCTCAGTCATTGTCTGGGGGCTGCCAGAGAAGACTGAGTTCAGCTCAAGAGAAGAGACAAACTCAGAAGGCACTAACAGCTGGAGGCTCTCAGCTAACCACGTTCCTTGAAGCTGGGTTGCTAAGTCCTTTCTTGGAGTGAGATCTGAGTACTGTAACTCTAGGACTGCCAGAAATACCTCTGAGGAATCCAAGCAGGGGTTGGCTGACCACTGGTCAGGAATCTTGAGCAGAGGATTCCTCCATCAGGTGGCATTTGGGACCAGATGATCCCATTGCCCGGCCGCCTTCAGCCTGCTTCAATCCAAGTGATCCAGGCATTCCATTCCACACATTTAGCCCACTTTGCTCAAGCCTCGGCTTCCCTTCTTGCATTAATTATTTTATGCCCTGCTGTGTCCTAGAGGTAGGCTCAGAACACCTCCTTTTTCTCAGGGACCATTCCTGGAGGGGCAGAGAAGCCAGAAGACAAAGTCTAGGGCTGCCCACATCTTTTTTTTTTTTTTTTTAATTGGAGTCTTGCTCTGTCACTAAGGCTGGAGTACAGTGGCGCGATGTCAGTTCACTGCAACTTCTGCCTCCTTGAGTCAAGCAATTCTCCTACTTCAGCCTTGCGAGTAGCTGGGATTACAGGTGAGCACCACCATACCCCACTAATTTTGTATTTTTAGTACAGATGGGGTTTCACCATACTGGCCAGGCTGGTCTTGAACTCCTGACCTCGGGTGATCAGCCTGCCTTGGCCGCCCACCTTTTTAGATCCCAAATGCTCAAGAAAGCGATTACGGCATCCATAGCAATATAGATCAAGGAGTTGAACGTGCATTAAAAATTTGTGACTATGGGCAAAAAAAAATGGAAATATTTCAAGCTAAGACTTCAAAAACCAAACCTTTGTCTGAAATGTCTCCTCCCTGTGGAATGTGCAAAAAGCAAAACAACAGCACTCCCTTCTGATCTATGCATATACCACACCCGGCCAGGCACCATCCTTTGAGTTCCTGCCAGCTTAACTCTCATTCTCATGAGTGCTCCTGGATTTCCAGCTGCAGGCGCAGTCATTTTAGTGCAATTCTGGTCTTTCTCTGCAGGAAGATGGAAAACTTTCAGACCTCCTGAAGAAAGCATGGCTCTGATGTTTTGTTCTGCCTGTGCTTATTCTTCCTGTATTTAACCTGCTTAAGGCTAACAGCCTGTTATGTTTTGTTGTACCTTGGCAGCTCTCTCTGGCTCGCAAGTATCCTAAGGTCACTATGTGGCCTCTAAGGGCAGTCTTGACTTCTAAGCCAAAAGAACCTTTTATTTTACTTTGTCTGTCTTCAGAGATTTCCTTTGAATGTTTGCTTCTGTTCTGCAGCATTTTCAGGCTCCATAGACCTTGACTGTTTTGCTCAGCCAGAGAACAGTAGCATTTTTAAAAATATGCACGCTGCTTTTTTTTTTCTTGAGGTGAAGTCACCCCTGTCACCCAGGCTGGAGTGCAGTGGCATGATCTCTGCTCACTACAACCTCCACCTCCCAGATTCAAGCAATTCTTCTGCCTCAGCCTCCCAAGTATGTAGGATTATAGGCGCCCACCACCACGCCGAGCTAATTTTTTTATGTTTTTAGTAGAGATGGGGTTTTACCATGTTGGCCAGGCTGGTCTCGAACTCCTGACCTCAGATGATCTAGCAGTCTCTGGCTCCCAAAGTGCTGGAATTACAGGCATGAGCCACCATGCCTGGCCCATGATGTTAGTTTTACACAGTGAACCATCCATACTGATTTTAATTCCAAAAACTCACAAATTTGAAGAGCTTCCTTGAACACTAGCCCTCAGGATTCTGGCCAGTCTCCTGGTTTTTCTGTCTGCTTTGTTATTTCTCGGTGGAATGACTGAAGCCAGAACCTGCTGGGTTAGTGAATGGAAAAAAGTGTTGGTGGATGAACTCTTCCTGCCTGCCCTTCCAAGACTAGACTGTGGGGTTGGAATCCACGATTCAATACCCAAACACTGCACCAGCTCACGACTCCAAAATTAGATGAGACCCAAAAAATACAGAGTCGATATTCCAAGAAGACACTTGCGGTTACTGGGTTCAAGATATTTAAATTATAGGTAGACTCTGTCTCTGCAAATACTGCCAGGGCATACAAAATGCCTCCTTTAAAAAAAAAATCGATAAAAATAGCAGAAAGGGCACACTGTCCCTAAACCATTATGTAGGAAAAGAAATGACAAATAAATAGAATACAAAACAAAACAAGTTTATAAAAACAAATGCTTTTATTCCTCTCTCTGAAAATACAGACTGAAGTTGTACACTTGGCAGCTGCTTCCACAGCAGGGACGCAGGGTCACAGATCTGAACCACGAGTTCTCTTCTGGAAACCACCCACCTATTATAGGTGACAGTTGTATCACCTTGAAATGGAGGAATAAAGAATTTTTTTTTTTTTTTGCCAGAATTCAGCATTGGTAGTACAAAGTGTTAGAAAACAGTGACACACAGAGTGGCTGCTGGAACTGTAGAGAAATTTCTGAGAATGAGCCTTAGGCAAAAAGTACTTGGCTGGAAACTTGTGCTGAAAACTTACCTTACAATTAAGCATGTGACTCTCACCTGACTGAATTCTCTTCCCATCCCAAGGGTTCCAAGGCCAGAGAAAGGTCCTGGTCTTGATTGATGGTTTGTTGACTCTTCCAGGTACACTGAGATCAAACGCAAAGACAAACCATCAAAGATAATTCTTTTCTTTGACACTGAATATACCCGGGATGGATTTTAAAGTAAACATTTTTATTTCCTAGTGAAAAATAACAAATGTGTAATCTTTGGATTAAGTGTGAATGAAGGAAATTATCATTGAGGAAAAAGCAAAGGACTGAGTGGGGGTGGTGAAAGCTGAGTCCTGGTTCTGGCTTTGCTACTAACTATAACCCTGGGCAAGTCTTTGCTTCTGCTGCCTGGAATGTATTTATTTACTTCTTTGTTTGTCTGTTTTTTTTTTTTTGAGATGGAGTTTCACTCTGTTGCCCATGCTGGAGTCTAGCGGCACGATCTTGGCTCACTGCAACCTCCAACTCCCTGGTTCAAGCTATTCTCCTGCCTCAGCCTCCCGAGTAGCTGGGATTACAGGCACACGCCACCACACCCAGCTAATTTTTGTGTCTTTTTAGTAGAGACGGGGTTTCACCATGTTGGCCAAGATGGTCTCAATCTCATGACCTTGTGATCTGCCCGCCTTGGCCTCCCAAAGTGCTGGGATTACAGGCGCAAGCCATTGCCTGTATTTTTTTGTATTTTTACTAGATTTTTGTATTTTTTCTATTTTTTACTAGATTTTGTATGTTTTACTAAATTGTAATTTTTGTATTTTTACTAGAGACAGGTCTCACCATGTCGCCCAGGTTGGTCTCGAACTCCTGACTTCAAAAGATTCACCCCCCTCTCCTTCGTTTCCCTCTCTTCCCCACATTCCTAATTAAAAAAAAAAAAAAAAAAATTCACCCTCCTCGGTGTCCCAAAGTGCTAGGATTATAGGCATGAGACATCGCACCCGGCCAACTTACTTCTTTACTTGTGTGGATGAAAGAAGGTGGAACTAGAAGGCCTCTGAGGGCCTTTCCAGCTCTGTTCTGTGAGTCAGTTTCTTAGTTTTGATTTTTCATTGTTTAGGCAGTGCCAAAACAATAATGTGAGGTGGGTTAGGGTTAGGGTATAGATTTGCAAGGGGTTCATTCTGAGGCTGGTAGCAGGCCCCAGAAAACTCTCACCTCATCCATCATTTTTGCAAAGATAAATTCAGAGTAAGATAGACATCAAGGTAGGCATTCAGTATGTATTTGTTGAATGAATGAATAACTCAGGCAGCCTTGAGGAGGAAGAGAAAGGAAACATTCTGCCCGAAGAAATATAAGAGGAAATGTATTTGGGACAGGGGATAGATTTGCTTGATAATAATGGCAGTTGGAGGGGAGGGGTGGGCACAGTTTTATAGACATTTCATCTGCAGCTGAACTTTAGGCCTGGCAGTGTCAGGGTTAGGGCTAGTTTTCATAGCACTCCTTATCTATAGAGTAGAGTAAAATGATTGCTGGCAAGGCTGCTAAGAAACACAGTTCTTCCAGGTACAGGCAGCCTGACTGCAAGATGATGGAACTCTTTTTCTCCCCAATTTAATGAGTATTAATTAGGATTTGAGCTGGGTGAGTCTTATAGAAACTCAAAATAGTAGTGACTAAATGATATATACATTTATTTTTCTCTCACATAAAAGAAATCTGGGCTGGGTTTAGTGGCTCGTGCCTGTAGTCTCGGCTATTTGGGAGGCCAGGAGCTGGAGGCTGCAGTGAGCTATGATTACACCACTGCACTCCAGCCTGGGTGACAGAGTGAGACCCTGCTAAAACAAAACAAGAGTTCTGGGTGAGCAAGCTAGGGCAGGTTCAGAGGCCCCATGGTTTCAGGGATTCAGGCTTCTTCAACCTCAGCACATGGCTTGTACTTCAAGATTAATTATGGCTGCATGACGGCTGGTCTGAAGGTAGTGAGCTATCTCGATTGTTCACAGTCAGTTACAGATCAGATTCCTTGTTCTACTCTTTCCCCTTTTCTCACTACTGCACTTAACGGGACTTGAAAAAATACATATGGCTGCTTGAATTCAGTGATCCCATCAGCATCAGAGCCAGCAGGGAAAAGAAAAGACCAGTAGGGCTCACCTCTGCATTCCCCATTCATGATACTTCCTGGAAGTTGAACTTGACACTTCTATTTTCTTTTTTTGTATATTTAGTAGAGATGGGGTTTCACCCTGTTGGCCCGGCTGTTTTCAAACTCCTGACCTCAGGTGATCCACCTGCCTTGGCCTCCCGGAGTGCTGAGATTACAGGTATGAGCCACTGCGCCCAGCCTGACACTTTTATTTTCATCCCATTGACTAGTACATAGTTACATGGGCTGGGTGCAGTGGCTCATGCCTGTAATCCCACCACTTTGGGAGGCCAAGGCAAGTGGATCACGAGGTCAGGAGTTTGAGACCAGCCTGATTAACATGGTGAAACCCCCGTCTCTGCGAAAAACACAAAAATCAGTCAGGTGTGATGGCACGCACTTGTAATCCCAGCTACTCAGGAGACTGAGGCAGAAGAATGGCTTGAACTGTGAGGCAGAGGTTGTAGTGAGCCAAGATTGCACCATTGCACTACATACTGGGCAACAGAGCAAGACTCCATCTCAAAACAAAAAACAAAAAACTTAGATATGTGGCCAAATCTAGGTGTAATGGAGACTAGGAAATGCAGCTTTTATTCATAATAGCTATGTGCCTAGCTATCAGGGTTGGGTTTTGTTTGTTTGTTTTATTTAGAGAAGAAGAAAGAACTGATATTAGGAAATAGTAGCTTCTGCCACTTTGAGATATTACGACTTATTCCAACCACGTGATGATGTTACCATTGCTCAATCCCTTCGGTCTGTATCCCTTAAAATTGCCATCAGGGCCCGTGGGAACTATTTGCAGTATTCTTTCATTTTGAAAGTAGTCCAAGGCCACGCAGGACAACAGCGATGAGTAAGGGAGGTGATAAAACTGGATATGACCATAAGAATAATATATGAGCTTCTGCTTTTGGGTATTATAGATGATTCTGGGTATTGTGACCATTCCTGCAGAAAATAACTCTAAAATCTGGACATGGTACACAAAGTGACTGCCTGAAGTAGCTGAAGAAGAGATGGAAGTGGATCGCCTCTGCTGTCGTATGTTGGCTTGGAGAACAGGAGATGAGGAGTCAAATATGCAAATCCTTCACCCTCAAGCTCTTAGCACTAGGCTGCGCTTAGGCTACAAGCTCTGGGGAGTGAGGAGATCATGAATGCTGCAAGTCAGTGAAGGAATCCAGTAAAGCAAGAGTCAAAGAGGGCATCTGCAGGCCAAATCTCTGATCAACCCCTGACCCACATACGTGCAAAATACACTCAAAGCAGCTCAGCTAAAGACAAAGGATCTAAACTCAGACTGGAGCTAGCTTGCAATTCAGGCCCAGCAAGAAAATTACCTGCAAAACAAAGGAAAACCAGCACTCATCAGAGAAAAAGAACAGAATCTGGAATCTTCACAATTTAGCATTCATCACATCCAAGATTGAAACCCAAATTATGTGACATATTTAAAAAAACAGGAAAATGGAACATAGTCCTAAGAGAAAAGTCAATCAGAGCTGATGAGGAGATGAATAAGATGTTGAAACTTAAAAGGCAAGGGTTTTATTTCTTGTATTCTGGTGGGTTTTTTTTTTCTGTTTGTTTTTGTTTTTGAAATGGAGTCTTGCTCTGTTGCCCAGGCTGGAGTGCAGTGACGCAGTCTCAGCTCAAAGCAGCCTCCGCCTCCCAGGTTCAAGCTATTCTCCTGCCTCAACCTCCCAAGTAGCTGGGACTACAGGCACACGCCACCATGCCCAGCTAATTTTTGTAGTTTTAGTAGAGACAGGGTTTCACCATATTGGTCATGCTGGTCTTGAACTCCTGATCTCAGGTGATCCACTTGCCTCAGCCTCTCAAAGTGCTGGGATTACAGGCGAGAGTCATTACACCCAGCCTTGTTTTCTGTTTTTTTTTTTTCGTTTTTTTTTTTGAGACAAGGTCTCACTCTGTCACACAGGCTGGAAAGTGGTGCAATCACAGCTCACTGCAGCCTTAAACTCCTGGGCTCAAGCAATCCTCTTGCCTCAGCCAGAGCACTCAGCTAATTTTAAAATATTTTTTGTAGACATAGGGTCTTGCTATGTTGCCCAGGCTGGTCTTAAACTTCTGGCTTCAAGCAATCCTCCCGCCTTGGCCTCCCAAACTGCTAGGATTACAGGTGTAAGCTCTCATGCCCAGCTGGCAAGGATTTTAAAGTGTTATGTTATTTCATAGTTTTAAGAGGTTTTATAGCTATTTACAGTGAAGTTTAAAAATTAAGAATAAAAAAGCTTGTTTTTGATGAATCAAAATCTCAGCTCAGAAATGGGACATTTCATCAGAGAAACACATACAATAAAGAAGAGCCAAGCCGGGCGCAGTGGCTCACGCCTGTAATCCCAACTCTTTGGGAGGCTGAGGCGGGTGGATCACCTGAGGTCAGGAGTTCGAGACCAGCCTGACCAACATGGTGAAACCCCATCTTTAAAAAAAGAAGAAAGAAAGAAGAGCTAAATGGAAAGCCACCTTTTTTGGTTGCTCTCTTTCTGCTTTCAAAGTTTATATCGGTTTGACAGAGATGTGCCTTGGCGTGGACCTCTTCCCGTTTATTCTACTTGGTGTTTGTCTAATATCTTGTATCTGCAAATCTCTGACTTTTATTACAGCTGGGAAGTGTTTGGTTATTATTTCTTTAAATATTTTTTCTATTTGATTTTCTTCTCTCCTTCTGAGATTTCAATTACATGTATGTATGATTGTTTGATACCGTCGAACAAGTCTCTGAGATTGTGTTCATTATGTTTTAAATCTTTTTCTTCTCTGTTACTCATTATGAGTAATTTTGATTGATCTATCTGAACATTTACTCTTTCCTTTAACATGTCCACTTGGCTGTTAACGCCATCTGGTAAATTTTTTATTTAAGAACTCATACTTGTCAGCTGTAGAATTTACATGAAGAAGTACATTATCAACTGTAAATGGGCTGTGAAAAGTTAAGGTTGAATTTTGTAATTTATAAATCAACTATCAAACATAATGCAGAATAGCTATAAAGCATCAGGAAAATTAAAGTAGAATATGTCTTAAAATATTAAATAATTTTTAAAAGCAGGAATTAAGAAATGAAGAAACAAATGTCAATGTCAGAGGAGACAAACAGAAAACAAAATAAAACAAAAATGATAGACTCATACCCAACCATTTCAAGAATTACAGTAAATATTTATGAGCTAAACACTCCAGTTAAAAGATAGAGATTAATAATTGTTTTTAAATGAATGCAAAAACAAGTATCACATCTCAGCAAAGAAGATACACAGATGCCAAAAAAGTTCAAAAGATATTTAATAGTATATGTTATTAGGTAATTACAAACTAAAACAACAACGAGATACCACTACACATCTACTAGAATAGCCAAAATTCAAAATGCTAATACCACGGAATGCTGGTAAGGATGTGGAAAAACAGGAACTGTCATTCCTTGTTGATGGGAATGCAAAATGGTTTGGCCACTTTGAAAGACAGTTTTGACAGTTTTTTGCAAAACTAGACATACTTTTACCATATGATTCAACAATCTTACTGCTGGGTATTTACCCAAATGAGCTGAAAACTTATGTCCATACGACACCCTGCACATGGATGTTTATACTTTATTCGTAATTGCCAAAAGCTGGAAGCAATCAAGATGTCCTTCAGTAGGCAAATGGATAAACTGTGATACATCCAGACAATGGAATATTATTCAGTGTTAAAAAGAAATGAGCTGTCAAGCCATGAAGACATGGAGGAATGTTAAATGCATATTACCTAAGTGAAAAAAAGCCAGTTTGAAAGGGCTGCGTACTGGATAGATCTAACTATGTGACATTCTGGAAAAGGCAAAACTATGAAGACAGTAAAAAGATCAGTAGTTGCCAAGGGTTGGGTGGAGGAAGGGATGAATAGATGGAATTTAGAAGATTTTTTAAGGAGTGAAACTATACTACATGATACTGTCATGGCAGCTACATGTACACAAATATATCAGACATTTGTCAAAACTCATACAATGTATAATACCAAGAGCAAACTCTAACGTAAACTATGGACTTTAGATAATGATACATCAGTGTAGGTTCATTGATTGTAACAAATGTACCACTCTGGTGTGGGATGTTGATAGTGGGGAGGCCGTATGTGTAGGCTTAGGGGGTATATGAGAACTCTTTGTACATTCATCTCAGTTTAGCTGTGAATCTAAAACTGCTATAAAAAAACAAAATCCATTTTTAAAAAACCAAAATATAAACTATGTACAAAGACATACTTTAAATATAAAGACAGAAGGAAACCAAATATAGATGGATAGAAAAAGATATATCATGTAAATAGTAAGCACAAGAAAGCTGGAGTGGCTACATTAGTATCAGATAAAAATAGATTTCTAAAAAAAATAGATAAAGAAAGGCACTTAAGAAGGATAAAAGGAATAATTGATCAAGATGACATAAAAATTACAAATTTGTCTGTGCCCATAATAGCTTCAAATTACATAAGGCAAAACCTGATAGAATGAAAGGAAGAAATAGGCAATTAAAATGGGAAATTTTAGTGTCTCTCAGAAGTTGATAGAGTAACCAACAAAAAATCAACAAAGGCAGAAAATCTGAACATTATCAATCACTTTGACCTAATTCATATTTTTAGAACACTTCACTCAACAACAGCAAAATGCACATTCTTTTCAAGTGCACATGACATTCTTACCAAGATAGACTATATTCTGGGCCATAAAAAAGTTTTAATAAATATTAAAAAGTTTGAAATCAAATAGTTTGTTCTCTGACCATAATGAAATTAAATTAGAAACCAAGAACAATAGGATAACTAGGAAAACCCCAAACATTTGGAAACTTAAACAACACACTTCTAAATATTTGTTGAGCTGAAGACTAAATCACAAGAGAGACTGAAAATATTTTGCACTGATGATAATACAAATGCATGTATCAAAATTTGTTCAGTGTTGCTAACATAGCACTTAAAGGGAAATTTATAGTTTTGAAAGCCTATAAGAAAGGAGGAAAGGTCTTAAATCAATAATCTTAATTGTCACCATTAAAATATAGACAAAAAGAGCAAATTAAACTCAAAGCAAGAAGAAGGAAAGAAATAATAAAGATAATAACAGAAATCAATGAATCAGAGAACAGAAAAAAAAAGAGAAAAAATCATTAAAACCAAAAAGTGATCCTTTGAAAAAACTAATAAAATTGATAAATCTCAAGCCTGACTGGTAAAGAAAAAAAATGAACAATATCAAGAATAAAAGAAGGGACGTTATTACTTTGGATATAAAAAGAATAACAATTCTCTATTGTTATGACAACTTTATGACATTAAATGTGTCACAGATGAAATGAACACATTCTGGGAAAGACATAAATTAAAATTTGATCAAAGATGAAATAGAAAGCTTGAACAGCCCTGTGTCAATTAAAGATACTGAATTTATACTAAAAAACTTTCTGACAGAATTCTGGGTTCAGATGTTTTATTGGTGAATTCTAACAAACATTTATGAAAAAAATAATACCAATCCTACAAAAACTGTTTAAGAAAATAAAGGAGGAGTCATGATTTTATGATGCCAGTATTATTCTAATTCTATAGCCAGATGAAGAAATCTTAAGAAAAAAACCCACAGTCCAATATCCCTCATGAGTATAAATGCAAAAATCCTTGATAAAATATTAGCAAACCAGAGCCAGCAGCATATAAAAAAGGTTATACACTGTGATCAAATGACAATGCAAAGTTGTTTTAACAGCTGACAGTAAATCGATGTAATCCAACAAATTAATTGAATAAAGACAAAAACACAGACACAGTGGTGCAATTTGGTTAACATAGCACTCAGAGGGAAATTTATAGTTTTGAAAGCCTATCAGAAGTGGGTAAAAGTCTTGTAGTCCTCACTACTTGGGAGGCTGAGGCAGGAGGATCACTGGAGACCAGGAGTTCAAGGCTGTAGTGAACTGTCATTGCACCTGTGAATAGCCACTGCACTCCAGCCTGGGCAACATAGCAAGATCCTGTCTCTTAAAGAAAAAAAAGGAGGAAGGTGAAAACAATATAATAAGTTCAATAGGTGCAGCAATAACATTTGTCAAAATTCAATACCTTTCTATCATTAAAAAACACTTTCAGCAAATTAGGAATAAATTAAAATTTCCTCATCCTGATTAAGGGCATCTACAAAATCTGTCAGCTAACATCCTACTACAATGTGAAAAATCAATGCTCTGTTCCTAAGATCAGGTAGAAGGCAAGGATGTTGGCTCTCACCATTTTTATTTAACTTAAATTGTATAGGAGTGCCTAGTCAGTGCAACAAAGAAAGGGAAAAATAAGGTATGCATATTAGAAAGGAATAAGTAAAATTGTCCTTATGAAAACCCTAAGAAACCCACAAAAAAGCTATTAGAGGTAATAAGTAAATTTAGCAAGGTTGCAGGATACGATATACAAAAATCAATTCTATCTCACATACTAGCAACTAACAGAAAGTTAAATTATAAGACACTTTGTTTACAATGGCATAAAATACTTAGCAGAAGATATGTATGACCTGTAGGCTGAAAACTATAAAACATGATAGGAAATTCAAGTCTACATAAATGAAGAGCTATACCATGTTCATAAGTTGAAAGTCTCCATATTGTTAATCTAGCAATCCTTTTTGAATTACTCAATAAATTCAATTCAATTCACATGAAAATCTTAACAGTTTTTTTTTAATTTACAAAAGCATTTTAAATTTTATATGGAAAGTCAAAGGACCTAGAATAGCCACATCATTTTGAAAGAAGAGAACGATATTGGAACACATAAACTACCTGATTTCAAGAACAACATGACTCTGAAGGAATGAACCAATTTTTTTCTTTGATCTATAAATTGGCATTTAAATAATTTCCAAATGAGGAGAGATGGGTAGCTCTGAGATAAGCATGTGACTTCCCACGGTGGCTAGTCTGAAGGGTAATTTTCCTTTGGCATGATTGCTAGGGGGAAAAAAAATCCATGTTGAACATAACGTTTGTAATCAAGACAACTGGATTTAAATATTGGATACGTCATTTAGCTCTCTAAAACTGGCTTTCTTGATCTTAAAATGAGATGTGCAGTGTAAGGATTAAGGCAATAAAGTATAGAGGCTAAGCCCTGTGCTATAGCGCAGGAGCTATCTTACCTGGGTTTGAATCTAGCTTTGCCATTTTCTGGCTATGTGACCTTGGGTATGTTTAACCTTACTCTGCTTCATCTTGCTCATTTGTACAGGTACCGCTCATTTCATTGCATTTCACTTTATTGCACTTCGCATATATTGCATTTCTTACAAATTGAAAGTTTTCAGCAACCTTGTGTTGGATAAGTCTATTGGTGCCATTTTTCTAACAGCATGTACTCACTCCGTGTCTCTGTGTCAGCATTTTTTTAGCAATAAAGTATTTTTAAAATCAAGGAATGTATATTTTTGTAGACATAATACTATTGCACACTTAACAGACTATCATATAGTGTAAATATAACTTTTATATGCACCAAGAAACCAAAAATTTTGTGTGATTCACTGTATTGCAATATCTACTTTATTGCAGTGGTCTGTAATGGAACCTGCAATATTTCTGAAGTATGACTGCAAAGAATACTAAAAGTGCCTAGCTATAGGGTTGTGGCGAACAGTAAATGAGTTAATAAATCTAAAGCATTTATAACAGAATATGGCACATAAAAAGTGTTCCATAAGTATTTCCCATTGTTATTTTTTTTCCCAGTGCTATGAGGCCTGAGTGTGGTTACTTTTGTTAACCACCAAGCCTAGTCCCTGCTATCAAACAAATGTTAGTGCCCATCCCTCTGTAGAGCATAAGGAGCATTCTGGGGCTAGTGTTTGACACTGAAGGATGTATTTTGCAATCTTATGGACAATTTTGAGTCTCAATGGCTTAAATTTTTCCAATGTTTCAAAAACACCTTCTGGGCCGGGCACAGTGGCTCACACCTGTAATCCCAGCACTTTGGGAGGCCAAGGCGGGTGGAATATTTGAGGTCAGGAGTTTGAGACCAGCCTGGCCAACATGGTGAAACCCCATCTCTACTAAAAATACAAAAATTAGCTGGGCATGGTGGTGGGCGCCTGAACTCCCAGCTACTTGGAAGGCTGAGACAGGAGAATTGCCTGAACCCCGGAGGTGGAGGCTGTAGTGGGCCGAGATCGCATTACACTCCAGCCTGGGCAACAGAGTCAAAACAAAACAAAAATATCTTCTTGACCGAATTGTAATGCGCAAGTGGCAACCTTAACCATGGGCATCAAACTCTAGCCCGCCTGGACTCCATCACAGACCATGTGTCCAGCTGGTCATGTGTTCAGAAGCCCACTGGCTCAGAGACTAAAACATAAGGGCAGCCTCCCTCTCCTTCTTTTCATTGTCCTTCTTCTTGTGTCACAGTTAGGTGCAAATTACAGGACAACAAAAAATAGAAGGCTTTGTTCTGTTTACGTTCTGCATCATATGCAATACCAAGTAGTGTCCAGCTAGGATCCTCCTGCTGTCTGCTTGAAGGAAAACTCCTTAGTTCTGTGAATGGGTCTGAGCCCCAGAACAGGCATTATGAAATTTCTCAGTCGTTGTGGACAGACAACAACAGCCTCGTTGCCCATAACTTAACAGCTGGCCTCTGAGTGTACCATTTTAGAACCACACCAAGAGAGAGGACGTGTTTCCATTTCTTTAATAACTTTCATCACAGCAGAAATCGTGACTGCATCATAACAATTCAGTATCATCACTGGGGATGCTGAAATGTTTTGTTGTTTTGTTTTGTTTTTTGGAAACAGAGTCTCGCTGTGTTGCCCAGGCTGCAGTGCAGTGGTGTGATCACAGCTCATTGCTACTTTGATTTCTTGGGCTCAAGTGATCCTCCTACCTCGCCCTCCTAACTGTGACTGCAGGTGAGCCCCACCAGGCTCAACCAATGTATTTTTTATTTTTGGTAGAGATGAGGGATTCGCTATGTTGCCCAGGCTAGTCTCGAACTTCTGGGCTCAAGAGATCCTCCCCGCTTGGCCTACCAAAGTGCTGGGATTGCAGGTGTGAGCCACCGTGTCCAGCCTTTTGTTTTTAATTGAAATATAAAAAGCAGGAAAGAGTTTAAACCCAGGGACATTAATCAGAGGAACTGCAGACATCCTACAGTCTGTCTATGCCTTTCTTGGAGGTCTGCAGCCAGGCTGTGGGATGGAGAAACATATCTTGGTTCTGCTTCCATGAGAAGAACAAAGCATTATACACTGTGCAGTAAGCGGTGTCTGGGGATCTCTGGTCTGTCTTGGACATTTTTCCTGAAAAGCCCTAATAAGTTTACTTCCCAAAGACAACACTTCCCTTCACCATGTTCACCCAGCCTGGTCCAAAGCCCTAGCTGCCATGCCAGTCAGGGCAGCAAACCCAGTAAGCAACATAAAGCAAAATCAGTCAACACACAAGCATCGTTGCAGAGCAGCCCTTTGGGTACCATATGTTCAATCTTTTACATTGTTTCACAGAGTTCCTGTTTCTCTTGTCTCAATTTCTCTGCAACACAAGAGGGTGTGGGCTTCACTCTCCTTTCCCCTCCCCTCCCCTTCCTTTTCTTTCCTTTCCTCTCTCCTTCTCTCCTCTCTTTCTTTCAGCAGAGTCTCACTTTGTTGCCCAAGGTGGAGCCCAGTGGTGCAATCTCAGTTCACTGTAACCTCTGCTTCCTGGGTTCAAGTAATTCTCATATCTCAGCTTCCCGAATAGCTGGGATTACAGGCATGCACCACCACGCTCAGCTAATATTTTAAAATTTTTTTTTTTTTCTTAAGTAGAGTTGGAGTTTTAGCATGTTGGCCAGGCTGGTCTCAAACTCCTGACCTCAAGTGCTGCCCACCTTAGCCTCCCAAAGTGCTGGGATTACAGGTGTCAGCCACCACGCCTGGCCTTTTTCCTTTACTTTCAACCATGTTAGTGGTGCCACCCTGTGCCTTTCTGCACTGACAGTAGCACGATTCTTCTTGGCAGCCCGTCTTGCCTGCCAGAGAAGGAAAACATTCCCATTTCCACCCTCCTCTCCTGCTGCTCCTCCTCCTGTCTTCCCTTGGAATGACTGACTGAGAATAAAGACCTTTCTCACTAGGAGAGGCTGAGTGTTCCTCTGAAGGGAACCGCAGCTCTGACAGGGTCATGTTTGCCTTCTCAATGACACTTCAATCACATTGCCATAGTGTTCCAAACAGACTGCAGGAAGAATTTGAACTTCAAAGAAAAATTATCTCAGGAGTTCAAGGCTGCAGTGAGCTAAGATCATGCCACTGCACTCTATTCTGGGTAACAGAGCACGACCCTGTCTCTAAAAAAAAAAAAAAAATCTGCCAAGAGTCAACTTTTCTTTAGTTATTTGAAATTCCTCATGCAAAAATCTGAATTCCAGTCTCACTATACTTTTACTAATCGTTTATTTTTCCACTTCAAAATACTCTGTTTATGTCTACCATGTGTCAACATCCTGGACCCTGGGAACTTTCTGGCTAAGTAGACTGAAGATAATTTATAAACAGATAGTCAAAATCTGATACATGAAAGAGAAATCTGTTGTAAATATAAATCTCTAATATGTATTTTCTGATTCTTTCTGGAACAACTAAAATGTAGTCACGTATATCTTTATTCCCCTATAGCTTTAAGAATGAAGTTAATGTATACAATGTGCTTCCTCACTGACTCATTCATTCATTAGGCAAATAGTTATTGCATATAAACCATGAGCCAGGCACTGTGCTGGGCACTAAGCTAGAACACAGAGATAAGAAGCATTCCTGGCTGGGCGTGGGGGCTCGCATCTGTAATTCCAGCCCTTTGAGAGGCCAAAGCAGGAGGATCACTTGAGGCTAGGAGTTCGAGATCAACCTGGGCAACATAGTGAGACCCTGTCTCTAAAAAAGAAAAAAAATGGTGCGGTGGCGTGCACCTGTGGTCCCAGCTGCTGAGAAGGCTGAGGCAGGAAGGCTGCGTGAGTCCAGGAATTCAAGGCTGCAGTGACCTATGATCGCATCATTGCACTCCAGCCTGGGCAACAGAAAGAGACACGGCCTTTCAAAACAACAACAGGGTGCTCCTGCCTTTAAAGAACTTATATTCTAGTGAAAGACAGACGAGTGAAGAGATAATTATTATTATTATTTTTTGAGATGGAGTTTCACTGTTATTGCCCAGGCTGGAGTGCAGTGGCGCAATCTCGCAGCACTTTGGGAGGCCTAGGCCAATGGATTACCTGAGGTCAGGAGTTCGAGACCAGCCTGACTAACACAGTGAGGCGGGAATGGCGAGGAAGGCATGAGATGCTGAAATGGGAGTTGCTAGGTGTAGCTGGGTCGCAGATGAGATGAGAGGGATAGGTGCTTGTTTGTTTTTTCCTTACGACAGAGTTTGTAGGAAAACTCATTGCTTGGTTGTCAGAGCCTAAAGGGACATTAAGAGCTAAAGATGAACATACTCCCTTATGTTATAGATAAAGGAAACAAGATTCAGAGAGGGTGAAATAACTTGTTTCAAGTTACTCAGCTAGTTGGAAGCAAAACCAGAATGCATCCACTGTTCTGTACAACGCAGTCCAGGCCTCCCTCCAGTCCGAGGAGGCAGAAGCGGTTTGGGGGGAAGGCCGCGCCCCTTGCAGGGCCGCCGGGGTCCCCGGACCCTGGCACCCACCGCCCCTCCTACTTCTTCTCTGAACGGCTGCTCCCGGGGCCTCTTCCCGCCGCTTCCCTTCCAGCCCCGGACCCAGCGGGGACCGAGGGCGCCCGCAGGCCTTGCACCCTCCACCTGCTGCCCAGTTTCGCCGAGGGGCTCCCTTGCCGGGAGAGGAGGCGCCGCTGCTCGGGCTCCTCGCAGCCCCGCGCGCCCCGGGCGCTCCCGAGCTCCAGGCGGCGGCCCCCGCGGGGCCCTGCCACTCGCGGAGAAGTTGGCAGCGTCTGAAGCCACCTCCTTCCCCGTCTTTCCCGGCGACTGGGACCCTGCGGCCTGGCGCCCCACCCCGCCCACCCCCGCCCCACCCTTCCTCCCGCCCGCTGCCTCCCCGCCCAGGGCCGGGGCAGAGCCGCCCGCCGCCCAGCACAGGCGGGTGCAGCCCGGGCGCCGAGTTCCGCGCCATGGGAGGCTCCCACTCTCAGACCCCGAGGGGCCGGGAACCCGCCGGGGAGAGGCCCCCGAGACCCACGGAGACCGCGTGAGTCCCAGAGCCCTGTCCGGGGGCCGCCTTTGGGGGTTTGCGTGCCAGCCCGGGATGGGCCGGGAAAGTGGAGTACCCGCTCGTGGCTGCGGGACACGCGCGCTCCGGGTTTGGCCTGCGGGGCCCCGGGGACGTTCGGCTGGGAGCGTCCCCCCACGACCCCACCGCGACCAGATGGCGTCCGGGCGGGACTGCGGTCCTGCTGCCGTCCACGCTGCACTGGCGAGATAAGGCGACCCCGAGTTTTTCCGGCCTCGTCCAGGCAGAAAACGCACGTGTCCTAAAGAGCTCTGAAACGTTCACAAGACAGTTATTTGCAGGGAGGTGAAACCATGAGAGAGGCCCTGGAGTCTCTAAACGCAGCTCGTGTTGGCCCTCGGGGTCCAGGAATTTTGACACCGTCCTTGCTGCTTGCAAGAACTCCCTCTCTTGTTTGCTCCAAGGGCTTCATGATGATCTCAGAAAAAAAAAAAAAGGGCTGTATTGTAGCAGCAGCAATTAGGCTTTTGTTCTGGGACAGCAACAATTGGGGACACCGAGTACTGTAATGCAAGCAGTGAAGGGAAAGTTTTAGAGAACGTGATTAGGAGCAAGTCCCACTGTTTGGATGGTGGCCATGCTTATTGACAGAGAGGAGATAACGATTTATTTGGAAACCCAAATAGTCTTTAAGTATTTGATTAATTTTTTTTTTTTTTTTAGAAGCATGCGTGTCGTGGAATTGCGGCAATGTCAAGGAGTCCATACTCCTTATTTTAATGCAGCCAGAGTCGAAATTATTTAGTTTGAGAAAGA
Source organism: Plecturocebus donacophilus (assembly GCA_004027715.1). Taxonomy (NCBI): domain Eukaryota; kingdom Metazoa; phylum Chordata; class Mammalia; order Primates; family Pitheciidae; genus Plecturocebus; species Plecturocebus donacophilus. The sequence continues at coordinate 105,379 of PVKP010002625.1, forward strand.
TGTATTTAACCATCAATCACAAAAGCAGCCTGGACCGTGGGAGGGCTTTTAAATCATCTTTTCAAGACAAAGTAGCTTTCGGCATATCCAAATGTTAATTGTGGCTCCTAATGTTTACTGATGATAACAAATCTAAACTTACTTCAGGCAGCTCATTAATAAGAATAGCTGAGGCCAGGCGCTTGTGGCTCAGGCCTGTAAGCCCAGCACTTTGGGAGGCCGAGGCAGGCAGATCACTTGAGGTAAGGAGTGCGAGACCAGCTTGGCCAACATGGTGAAACCCCCGTCTCTACCATAAATACAAAAATTAGCCTGGCGTGGTGACGCGAGCCTGTAGTGCCAGCTACTTGGAAGGCTGAGGCAGAAGAATCGCTTGAACCTGGGAGAAAGAGGTTGTGGTGAGGAGATTGCACCACTGCACTCCAGCCTGAGCAACAGAGGGAGACTCTGTCTCCAAAAAAAAAAAGAATAGCTGAGATTTACTGAGCACATGACATGTGCAAAACACTTCTAAATGCACCACATGTTATTTAACCCCCAAGAGCACTGAGTTATTACTGTTCTTGTTACTCTTCATTTTACTGGTGAGGGAACTGAAGCACAGAAAGATCAAGTAACTTGTCCAAGGTCACACAGCTAGAAAGTGGTAGACCCCGGACTGCCTAACTCCAGAGCTCATGCTGCAGCCACCTCCAACCCAAGAGTTGGAACTATCCTAGGAAACAATCAAAATTTGTCTCAACTGGCAGAGCACACCCTCCTTTTTCCTTTAATTTTCTTTGAATAAGGAGGAAATCTGCAATAGCAATGCTTAATAGCCAATAAGACAAAATTGCCAAAGTCAATTTTTCTTTTTTTTTTTTTTAGACGGAGTCTTGCTCTGTCACCAGGCTGGAGTGCAGTGGTGCAATCTTGGCTCACTGCAACCTCTGTCTCCCGGGTTCAAGCGATTCCCCTGCCTCAGCCTCCTGAGTAGCTGGGACTACAGGCGCGCACCACCAGCCTGGCTAATTTTTGTGTATTTTAGTAGAGACAGGGTTTCACCATGGCCAGGATGGTCTCCATCTCCTGACCTCGTGATCCACCCACCTTGACCCCCAAAAGTGCTGGGATTACAGGTGTGAGCCACTGCGCCTGGCCAATTTAACTTTCGAAAAACAAACATGAGAGGCAATATAACACTGAGATGAAGTTAAGAGTATTGGAGGCAAACAGCCATGAGTTTAATTTCTAGGTGCTGCTCCTTAATGCTGGAAATCTTTTATCTCTTCCTTAACCCCTCCGTGTCTGTTTCCTTGTTTGTGAAACAGGAATGATAGCAATATCTACTTCACAGGCTGTTCTGAGGTTGACATAAAGTCATGTATATATGAATAATAAATTATAGTTTATCTCTAAGCAATATACTCATTTAGCTGAGGATGAAATTTGACTATTTTTTGTGAATGTGTGGCCAGGTTTACTGTGTAACTTGCAAGTAAATAATGGAGACATTCACTATGGCATGCTGAACAAATCAACTCAGGATGTGAGGTAGGGTTCAGTTGTTAGGGTGTTAAATTGTCAGTTGTTAAATTATCCAGTGACTTGGCAGTCTACTTGTTTTAACTGTATAATATAAACATATGTGGAGGATCTCTCTCTTCATTGAGGCTCTGCGTGCACCTTGTATATTTTGCAAAGCTTGCCTAAAAACAATCAACATGAAAGCCTATCCTTGGTCTTTGCCTAGGAATGCAGCCCTTCCCTACTCAAGTGAATACATTAAGCACATAAACACATGCAATCAGTGCTGGGATTACTGGCCTCATCTGCATGTGTAGACTCTGCTCAATGAGGCAGCCTCACAAATCATTTGGCATGCTCAAGTGAAAGACTCTAGAAATCCAAGATTCTAACCTGTAGTATATATGAAAAGCAAAAAGGATGCTTTTTATCCAAGTCCTGCCTTGTTCAGATGTCTGAAGGCACAAGTCTAAGCCACAAGTCTCCAGGATACAAAAAAGTGGGCGCTTCATTGTTAATGTCACCCGCTACAGACTTCCTGCCGGACGTATGGCTGTTGTGGATAACGCTGACCTCAAGGAAGTTCTCCTACTCAGGCTGTAGCCTTTTCAAAATCTATTGTTCTTTTTTTAAAAAAATGCACGAAAGTCATATGAGTAATACATTAATGCTGGCATTTGTCTTTTGAGGAAGAAAGTATGTTTCAGAATGTTCACAATTTGTATTTCAGAATAATTTAATCAGGTACTAAAAGTAACCAGATTAAATCTCTCTTACAAGAGCTCTATTGTGAAATGTAAACAAGTATAGATGTACCTGAAAAGAAATGTCTGATTTTAAGATAGAATTCATTATTATGAAGAATTGTACCTGCTAAACTTCTCCAAACCCAAGAAACAAATGAGCCAGCTTTGGTAAAAGCTAGTGGAAATTTCACTTCATTTATTCAAGGAGGCTGCCCAGGAAGATGATTAAGAGCAGAAATTGTGGAGTCAGGCAGACCTGGGTTGTAATCCCAGCTAGATCACTTAGGAGGTTAGTTTAGGAAACATTGGAAATATAGTTATTTAACTCTTCAGTTGGGCAATTTTCTGCATCTGTAAAATGACAAGAATAATCAGACCTAATTTTTTTTTTTTTTTGGACAGAGTCTCACTCTGTTGCCCAGGCTGGAGTGCAATGGCACGATCTCAGCTCACTCCAACCTCCATTTCCCAGGTTCAATTGAGGCTCCTGCCTCAGCCTCCTGAGTAGCTGGGATTACAGGTACAATACCAAATAAAATAATTTTTATTTTTAGTAGAGACGGGGTTTCACCATGTTGGCCAGGCTGGTCTCGAACTCTTGACCTCAAGTGATACACCCACCTCCGCCTCCCAAAGTGCTGAGATTACAGGCGTGAGCCACTGTGCCCGGCCTCAGACCTCATTTTTGAAGTGGTGTATATTAGCAACACAATGGCCAGCACTTAACGAGTGTGCAATACATAGTTACTATGAACATATTTGCACGTATATGTATCCATGAACCAGATGCTATGCTGGGCTCTTTGGAAGGTACATTCATGAGTAAGGCAGGGTCTCTTCTGCAGGGAAGTTTGATTTGTGTGCTAATTCTGCAAGGCCTCTGAGAGAAGAAAGGCAATAACTTTTTTGAGTTAATTTTTTCCTCATTTTTCACTTCCCGTTTCCAGAAAGTTGTACTACCAAGAGGCTGGAAATGCACTTGGGGATATGGTGGTTTGATGAAATGTTTGAAATCACTCATTCCTTAGTTGTTTCTTTTTGGTGATGTGGCCAGGATAGGTTTTCTACGAGTAGTGAGGAATTTGTGGAGAGATTTGAAGGGTGAGATGAAGCAGAACCTATGATTCATTAGGGATATGATATGTAACGAACTCATCTGCTGTTTGTTGCTTAGCTTCTCTGCCTGGAAGGTAAGATCTGCACCTGTTGTCAGTTCTTATTAGTTAGATTTCCAGACTAATCATTTGCATTTGGAATTTAGCATAATGGAAAGCTCAGTGGCAAAGTCAGGAGGAGTTTCTGACATCTTGAGTGATTTTGCTGTGTGAATTCCTGATCCAGTAAATTAGGTGCAGGCTATGTGATATTCTAGTGAACTGCAAAGTCAGCAACAGCTAGGATGAAGTGCCTTTTAATGGGCACATGTCCCTGACACTAAGGGAGAGGTGCTGGCTTGGAGGTTTTAGACAAGAAAACATGGCTTAAAATAACTAAACTTAGGGAGCAACATGTGTAAATTCATTGCTTTCAGAATTAATGTATTGTTTACCGCCTTCTCAACACAAAATTTTTGTTGTCATTAAAAGCATATAAATTCCCGTTTGCTATAGAAGTTTTTTAAGACCAGGCACAGTGGCCCAGGCCTGTAATCCCAGCACTTCAGGAGGCCAAGGCGGGCAGATCACCTGAGGTCAGGAGTTCACGACCAGCCTGACCAACATGGTGAAATCCCATCTTTACTAATAAACAAAAATTAGCTGGGCATGGTGGTGGGCATCTGTAGTCCCAGCTACTTGGGAGGCTGAGGTAGGAGAATCTCTTGAACCCGGGAGGTGAAGGTTGCAGTGAGCCGAGATCGTGCCATTGTACTTCAGCCTGGGTGACAGAGTAAGACTCTGTCTCAAAAAAAAAAAAAAGTTTTTTAAATGTCCACGTGAAAATATCTTAGTATACAATTAGGAGAGAGATTTAGAGGACGTTTGTGGAGAAGACCCAGAGAAACCAGCCCTGTGATGAAAAGGTAAAAGAATTACAGTATTTAACTTGGAGAAGGGCCCCAAGACATGTGGAAGTATATAATTTTTAGGAGATGTTGGCTGGCTCCATCTCCGGTGAAGCCAATCCCAACGGAAATGGTTTGAATTGCATGACAAAAGAATTATTTGTATCTGCTGAATTTAGATATTGCAACTTCTAGACTGTGAGGGTAGTTGAAATCGGAAAAAGAGTTAAAGGGAAGAAAAATCACTCTCTGCAAATCATTAAAAACTAAGATAGATACTCTGTCAAGAGCACAACTCTGAGAGAATTCAGGTATAGTTTTGCTCCACAATTTCTTCTGTCTTTTAGTTCTAGTGAATAACTGCCCCACACCCCTACCCCACCCACAGTCTCTCCCAGCTGGTACATGGTTCAAGTATTAAAAATCAAGAAGAGGCTGGGCGTGGTGGCTCCTGCCTGTAATCCCAACATTTTGGGAGGCTGAGGCTGGTGCATTGCTTAGGTCAGTAGTTCGAGATCAGCCTGACCAATATGTTGAAACCCCGTCTCTACTAAAACTACAAAAATTAGCTGGGTGTGGTGGCGGGTGCCTGTAAAGTGGCAGGCGCCTGTAATCCTACTTGGGAGGCTGAGACATGATAATTGCTTGAACCCCAGAGGCAGAGGTTGCAGTGAGCCAAGACTGCACCACTGCACTCCAGCCTGGGCAACAGAGCGAGACTCTGTCTTAAAAAAATAAAATAAAAATGAAGGAGAGAAACAACAACAAAAAAGAGGACAGCTGCTGATGTTCTGAGATAAGGAAGTAGATTATTTGGAGTCTAAGTTGGTTGGTAGCCAGGGTGGGGTATAGGGTGCATGAATTTGCTAACCAAGGTCTGGAAATATACCGGTGCCATCCACCCTGCCATGGCACATGGAGGCCCCCTTCTGAGGAAACTCACTCTGGCTACTATGGGTGCTTTTTGGTTGTTGTTTTTCATTATGGTGAAAGATACATAACATAAAAATCACCATTGTAGCCATTTTTAAGTATACAGTTCAGTGGCATTTAGTACATTGGACAACCATCACCACTACCCATTTCCACAACTTTTGCAGCATGCCAAACAAACATTCTGTCCCTATTAAGCAATAACTTCTTACTCCTTCTTCCCCCAGCCCCTGGCAACCACCATCCTATTTTCTGTCTCTACACATTTGACTCCTGTAGGTACTTCATGTAAGTGGAATTGTACAGCATTTATTTTTTTGCAGCTGGCTTATTTCCCTTAGCATAATGTCCTCAAGATTTGTTCGTGTTGTGGCATGTATCAGAATTTCTTTGTGGCTGAATAATATTCCATTGTGTATATAGATCACATTGTGTTTATTCATTCATCTGTGAGTGAACACTTGAGTTGTCTCCACGTTTTCGCTATTTTTTTTTTTTTGAGACTCGGTCGCTGAGGCTGGAGTGCAGTGGCATGATCTTGGCTCACTGCAACCTCCACCTCCCAAATTCAAGCTATTTTTCTGCCTCAGCCTCCCTAGTAGCTGAGATTACAAGCATGTACCTGTAATGCCCATGCTAATTTTTGTATTTTTAGTAGAGACGGAGTTTCACCATGTTGGCCAGGCTCGAACTCCTGACCTCAGGTGATCCAAAGTGCTTTTGGCTTCCCAAAGTGCTAGGATGACAAGCCTGAGCCACTGTGCGTGACCCCATGTTTTGGCTCTTGTGAACAATTTTGCTTTGAGCATTGGTATACAAGTACCTGTGAGTCCCTGCTTTCAGTTCTGTGGAGTATATACCTGAGAGTTGGATTACTGAATCATGTGATAAGCCACTTAATTTTTGAGGAACCACAAAACCGTCTTCCATAGTGGCTGCACCGTTTGTCATTCCCACCCACAAATGCATGAGGGCTCTAATTTCTCCACATTCTAACACTTGTTATTTTCTGTTGTCATTTTTAAATAGGCATCCCAATAGGTGTGATGTGGTATCTTGTAGGGCCCAGCCCTACAGTGTCCTGTGAGCCCCTCTCTGCTAGTGTGGAGACGAGAAACTGTGGAAACAAATGACACAAGACACCGAGAAAGAGAAAAGAGAGTTTGGGCCGAGGGGTCCCCTGCCAACCAAAGCGCAGAGTCCGGCAGTGTCCCCGAGTGCCTGGACGCTCTGACTTTTATTGAGTACGAAGCAGGGGACAGGGAAGGTAGAGTGAGGCAATGGTGGTCAGTGACAGGGTCAGGTAAATCATATGTCTTGGAAATAGGGGGCCCAGGACTTTCAGGTAGTGGACAGGAGGAGAAAACCTAATGCGTCAGCACTTTTCGCATATTTGTCAGAAATATCAAGGACATTAAGATTACGTTACTATTATCAATTCTAGTTTTTATTTATTTATTTATTTATTTATTTTTTTATAAAGACGGGGTTTCACCATGTTGGTCAGGCTGGTCTTGAACTCCCGACCTCAGGTGATCCACCCACCTTGGCCTCCAAAGTGCTTGGATTACAGGCGTGAGCCACCACGCCCGGCCTATTTTTTTTTTTTTTTTTTTTTTCAATTCTTGTCTTCTAAGAAAAAGAGAAACCAGGTGCAGAAGCCAAGCATGAGAGTGGACATGGAACGTGATCACTGAAGCACAGCATCCCATAGACACTTTTAAGCCCCTGGATGTCTGTGGGCTTCCCTGGCAGCCGTCAGGCCTACCACAAGAGCTTGCAGGAGCGGAGTTTTCTCCTAATTCCCTGGAGGAAGGAGACGTCTTGGCCATCTTGGGCATCTCCTTCCCTGACTGGCTACACAGCAGGTGCTTTCCCAGCGCTGCCGCACAGCCGAGGCGCCCTCCAGCAGCCCTTATGCGGGCATGACAGAGGGCTTACAGCATCTTGCCTTAGGATCACTTTGTTCACAGTGTCACCTCAGTGCCATGCTTCATAACCCTATAATCATTAGTAAAATTAAAGGTTATGTTGAGTATATATCGTTATGATTATAAGTAACTATAAGATTATATGTGATTATATAAAGGAATAACTATGTGCCTATATTTTTAAATCTTTTCTAAATCAATATTTATATGGGAACAGGCTGAGGCTTCAGGCCCTTGCCACGGCACTTGCAGGGTTCCCCCTACCCCTGCCCCCTGCACAGTATCTCATTTGGTTTTCTTTCTTTTTTTTTTTTTTTTTCAAGACAACAGTCTGGCTGTCACCCAGGCTGGAGTGCAGTGGCACAATCATAGCACACTGAAGCCTCGAACGCCTAGGCTGAAACAACCCTCCCACCTTGGCCTCTCGAGTAGCTGGACCACAGGTGCACACCAACATGCCTGTTTGGTTTTTTAAAAAGTTTTTTTGTGGAAATGGGGGTCTTGCTACAGTGCCAAGGCTGGTCTTGAACTCTTGGCTTCAAATAATCCTCCTCCCTCAGCCTCCCAGAGTGCTAAGATTACAGGTGTGAGCCACCGTGCCCGGCCTCATTTGGTTTAGATTTGCATTTTCCTAATGATTAATGATGCTGGTCATCTTTTCATGTGCTTATTGACCGTTGTAATATCTTCTTTGGATATCTATTCAAGTGCTTTATCCAGCTTGCTTATTTATTTATTTATTTAATTTCTGAGGCACGGCCTCACTCTGCCACTCAGGCTGGAGTGCAGTGGCATGATCATAGCTCACTGCAGACTCAAATGATCCTCCTGCCTTAGTCTCTTGAGTAGCTAGAACCACAGGCATGAGGCACCATGCCCAGCTAATTCTTTTTATTTTTTGTACAGATGGGGTCTCGCTATGTTGCCCAGTCTGGTCTCCAACTCCTGGCCTCAAACCATCCTCCTGCTTCAGCCTCTGTAGTCGCTGGGAATACAGGAGTGAGCCATGGTGCCCAGCGAGTTGTAGGTCTTTACATACTCTGGATGTTGATCCTTTATCAAATGTGTGATTTGCAAATATTTTCTTCCATTCTGTGGGTCGCCTATTTACAGTTTGATGGTATCCTTTGATGCCAAAAAATTTTAATTTTGAAGTCCAGTTTATGTACTTTTACTTTGTTGCCTGTGCTTTGAGTATCATATCCAAGAATCTATTGCCAAATTTGATATCATAAAGATTTCCCCTTATGCCTTATTCTAGGAATTTTATAGTTTTAGCTCCTAAGTTTAGGTACTTGATCCATTTGGAGTTTTGTATATGGCATAAAAACAAAGAGCCCCACTTCATTCTTTTGCGTATGGATCTAGTTTTCACACAACCAATTGTTGAAAAGATTACCCCTTCCCCATTGAATGGTCTTGGCATGATTGTTGAAAATCAGCTGGCCATATATGGGAGAGTATATTTCTGGGCTCTCTATTCTATTACATTGGTTTATATATAATCTATCCTTATGCCAGTACCACACTTTTGATTTTTGTAGTTGTGTAGTTAAGTTTTGAAATCAGTAAGTGTGAGTCTTTCAACTTTGTTTTTTTTCAAGGTCCATTGGCTGTTTGGGTCTCTTGAGGTTTTTGTTTGTTTGTTTTTGTTTTTTTGAGACGGAGTCTTGCTCTGTCACTCAGGCTGGAGTATAGCGGCTCGATCTCGGTTCACTGCAACCTCCGCCTTCCGGTTTCAAGCAATTCTCCTCCCTCAACCTCCCGAGTAGCTGGGACTACAAGTGTGCGCCACCACATCAGGCAGATTTTTGTGTTTTTAGTAGAGACAGGGTTTCACCATGTTGACCAGGCTGGTCTTGAATTCCTGACCTCAATTCATCCACCCGCCTCGGCCTCCCAAAGTGCTGAGATTACAGGTGTGAGCCACTGCGTCCAGCAAGGGTCAGCCGTTCTACGATGAGCCAATCAAGCAGCGGGAAGCCCACCAGTTCCCAGACAGGAATTGACTCTGGAAGGAATCTTGAAGGTCGTGAGTTGCCAGGTCAGGTGAGTTGGGGAAAGGCAGTCCAGGTGAAGGGGAGCACGTGCAAAGTGGATATAGAATTAAGAGATGCATAGGGTGAAGTGAGGGGAAGGGTGCAAGGGTCTTTGCACTCCTGGAGCAAGCCATTCTCCAGGAACCTCCATGTGTTCAGCTATCTGGAAGCTCTGAGATCCCTGTCATTTTGTTTTTATGGAGGCTTCATTACATAGGCATGACTGATTCAACCCTTGCCTATTGGTGATCAGCTCAACCTTCAGCCTCTCTCCTTCCCAGAGGGCTAAGGCTGAAAGTCCCATCTCTACTCTTGCCTTTGTCTGTCTTTCCAGTGACCAAACCACATCCTGGAGCTACCTGAGGGCTGCCAGCCAGCAGTCAACTCATTAGTATAAACAATACATCACTTTGGAGATCTAAGAGTTTTAGGAGTTGCATGCCAGGAAATGGAGTCAAAAACCAAATATGGCTGGGTGCTGTGGCTCACGCCTGTAGTCCCAGCACTTTGGGAGGCTGAGGCTGGCGGATCGCGAGGTCAGGGGATTGAGACCATGTTGGCCAACATGGTGAAACCCCGTCTCTAATAAAAATACAAAAAATAGCTGGGTGTGGTGGTGTGTGCCTGTGGTCCCAGCTACTCGGGAGGCTGAGACAGAAGAATCGCTTGAACCGGGAGGCAGAAGTTGCAGTGAGCCGAGATTGTGCCACTGCACTCCAACCTGGAGACAGAGGAAGACTCTGTCCCCCCCAAAAAAGTATATATATATAATTTACAATATCACAATTGTAAAGAAAATAAGCCACCCATAATCTCATCACCTGGAGATAATTGTTAACATGCTGGTACATTTTTTATAGTCTCTTTTTGTCCAGCAAGTATATTTTTCAAAAATGGGGTTATGCTATATGTTTTGCATGCTGATGTTTTCACTTAACATTGTAAACATTTCTCCATATTACTTTACTGAATTCAAAAATATTATTTTAATGCTAGCTTAATGGTTCATCACCTGTATATACCATAATTTATTTTTTTCTAAATGGTTGATATTTAGGTTGGTTATCATTTTTGCTCATATAAACAACACAGTTAATAAACATCCTTGTAATTCTTCGTACATTTCTGAGTAATAACTTAGGATACATTCCTAGAAGTTCAATTACAGGGTCAAAGAATGTATAGCAAGATTCTTAAAATTGCTACATATTACCATATATTGCCAAATTTCCCTCCTCCCCTTGATTTGTACCAAGTTATACTTCTCCCAGCACTTCATGACAATGACAGGCTCAGAGCATCCTTTTCTTTGAGACGGATTCTTGCTCCGTCGCCCAGGCTGGAGTGCAGTGGCATGATCTCAGCTCGCTGCAACCTCTGCCTCCCAGGTTCAAGTGATTCTCCTGCCTCAGCCTCCTGAGTAGTTGGGACTACAGGCACCCACCACCACACCCAGCTAATTTTTGCATTTTTAGTAGAGACAGGGTTTCACCAAGTTGGCCATGCGGGTCTTGAACTCCTGACCTCAGATGATCCACCTGCCTCAGCCTCCCAAAGTGCTGGGATTACAGGTGTGAGCCACCACGCCTGGCCCAGAGCTTCCTTTTCAATGCTGGGCACTATCATTTTAAATCAATCTGGTAAAAGAAAAAAAAATGCAATCTTGTTTTAATTTTTTAATTCATTAGTAAGGCTTATGTTTAATTCATTAGTAAGGGAATCTTATGTTTATTAGCCTTTTTGAATTCCTTAATTTCTTGTTATTTCTCCTTGCCTATTATGTACTGAGATATTAATTTTTTCATATTTATTTGTAAGAGTTCTTTATATGATGAGGCCAGCTAGCATTTATTGAGCACTCACCATATGCTAGGTAAATGCTAAGGTCTTGGCTGGGTGTGGTGGCTTATGCCTGTAATCCTAGCACTTTGGGAGGCCAAGGTGGGCAGATCACCTCAGGTCAGGGGCTCAAGACCAGCCTGGCCAACGTAGTGAAAAGCCTTCTCTACTAAAAATACAAAAATTAGCTAGGCATGGTGTGCATGCCTATAATCCCAGCTACTTGGGAGGCTGAGGCAGGAGAATTGCTTGAACCCAGGAGGCAGAGGTTGCAGTGAGCCAAAATCACGCCACTGCACTGCAGTCTGGGTGACAGAGTGAGATTCTGTCTCAAAAAAAAGGAACATGAAAATGCTAAGGTCTTAGATTCATTAATTCACATGAACCTCAAAATTACCCTGTAAGGTCTATACAATTTTACATTCCCATTTATATATGAGTAAACAGGCACAGAGACCTCTTCTAGTTGTTTTCTTGATAATAAACCATTTGCTCTAGCTGAACTTTCTAGACACAGTAGTGTAAGATAAGCCTCTAACATTGCTTTTTTTTTCCGAAATAGCTAACCAGTTACTCTATTACTAGTATTAAGAATTAAATGATTCTTCCTTTCCCACAACTTTGAAATACCATTTAAAAAATTCAGTATCAGGCTGGGCGTGGTGGCTCACGCCTATAATCTCAGCATTTTGGGAGGCCGAGGCAGGTGGATCACCTGAGGTCAGGAGTTCAAGACCAGCCTGGCCAACATGGTGAAACCTCATCTCTACTAAAAATACAAAAATTAGCCAGGCATGGTGGTGGGTGCCTGTAATCCCACCCACCTGGGAGGCTGAGGCAGGAGAATCGCTTGAACCTGGGAGATGGTGGTTGCAGTGAGCCGAGATCGCACTCCAGCCTGGGCAACAAAGTGAAACTCCATCTCAAAAAAAAAAAAAATTTAGTATCATAACCTCTCTTTCTTTCTGTTTAACTCTTGATGGCTTTTCTTTCTTTTTTAATGTATAATTTTATTTCTGCCTCATTAAACCTCCTCTTTGTGTGGGCCAACGAGAGTTTCTTCCTCCCCCAAGCACACACAGGTATTGGACACTTGATTGTGAGAAAATCCTCAGATCATTGGAAGTTAGTGTAGAGTTACATACCTGTCCCTCCCCTCCAACCTGTGTGCTAATTACCTTATGGAAACTAACCTTTTTCTTGCTTTTTTCTCTCAAGAAAGCCTGAGTCTCATCCAGAAGTGAGATAAGTGCTGGATCTCTTCTCTTTGCTTGAGTGACAAGTTGTTCTTTTCTGATTCTAAAGGAGATTGTTGTCCACACATGAATATCCACAAGGCTAACACTGCCCCTTTACTAGTCAGGAAGATATTTGGTTTTCAGCTTTCCCTTGATGGTTTTTGTCTTTTTATTCCCATTCATTGAACAACTGTTAGTCTTCTTCTTTTCATTCTCTTTCATTCAGCAAGTATTGACTGCCTCCTTATGTTCAGTCACTGTGAACATTATTATGTATGTGGGAATTTACATGAGCAGAAGAAAGCATTTCTAAATGTATGAAATCTGAACATTTGTTTATAATTCTGCAGACAGGACTTATGCTGAAAAGTCAAACAAGAGGAAATGGCCTCATGTATGGAGGGGGATGTGTGGAGCTGGGAAAAAAAATAGGACATCTATAGCTGAGCTTTTCCCATAGATTTTTTTTTTTTACCGGCCTAATCAATTTCCAGTCCATCTTAAGGTTGCATTTTAAGCAGTTTAGCTTCCTCTGCTGAAATGGTGGCACCTTCAAATGCTCTCCATCATCAGTATGCTTTGTTAGGCATACATTTTTCAGGGACAGTCTGTAGAGTTTATTTTTTGTAACAGCAGGGCATAAAGCACAAACAGGTTTAATATTAGGAAGGACAAATGATGAACCACTATTCTCTGCTCCTCCTTTATCTTCCAGCTCCTTTACTTTTATTTGTGGAGACTTGGTACCCTTGGGGAATGACTATGAACAAGGATCATTCACTTTGACGTTGCTTCATTCTCAGAAGGCTTACTGTTACAGATACTTTGGATGTAACTTTTTCTTTGTTTGTACAGTTGTACAATAGTACAGCTTTGTCTTCATCAATCGTATATGTCTTCTGCATGTGATATTAATAACACTTCTAGGCAAAATATGTTATATTTAGCTTGCTTAAATTTGAGAGTGTTACATAGAAACTTTAGAGTCCTGTCTATTTTTGAAAGGCAGAGTAGTTCTGTTTCTGAGAAAAACCCATCCTGTTTATCTGTCTTACACTCTGCATGTTCTCATAGAAACCTGGCAGCATGGAATGTCACTGGTAAAGACAGGAGCTCCCAGAAACTTTACAAAGGTGCTTTGCTGTACAGCAATAGTTTTGAGAACTGTTCAGAGATCTCTTGATAATATGATCAAACTTTTAGGGACCTTTCCATGTGAAAATACAAATATACACCATATATGAAATGAGGACTGTCAGAGACCCTGAAACCTGTCCATTATCCCATTTAATCCTTTCGTGGATCCCATGAAATACATATGATTATCTGCATTTTACAGATGAAGAAACTGAGGCCTGGAAAAGCTGAGAAACTAAGGCCACAGAGCTAGGTTTCTGTTGTGATGAACCAGGCTGCAGCAGAGGACACAAATTACCAGTCAATTCCAGGGTGTTTCTGCCACCCAGCAACTCATTAACCAGTAGAGGCTTCTGTTTATCTACTAGAAAAGGAGTTTTTATGGCTATTTCCTACTGATAAGATGGTTTCAGGGATATAAATGTTTGAGAAAACATTGTCCAGCCCTTTCTGTAGCTAAATAGCTATAGAGAAATCCTGTATTACATTTACACAGAGCAGGCAGAAGACCTCTCCTGGGTTTCTTTGCTGAATTATTTTTGTCTATGAGTCTTGCTTTCCTAACAACGGCAAAATATTATGTTTCTATGGCTACGTCAAAATTGTTCTTTTTTTTTTGAGACGGAGTCTGGCTCTGTCGCCAGGCTGGAGTGCAGTGATGCCATCTCAGCTCACTGCAACCTCCGCCTCCTGGGTTCAAGCCATTTTCCTGCCTCAACCTCCCAAATAGCTGGGACTATAGGCGCGTGCCACCACACCCAGCTAATTTTTGTATTTTTAGTAGAGACAAGGGTTCACCATGTTGGCTAGGATGGTCTCGACGCTTGACCTCATGATTTGCCTGCCTCGGCCTCCCAAAGTGCTGGGATTACAGGCGTGAGCCACGGCGCCCAGCCAAAATTGTTCTTAAATAGGAGTTTGAGAAAATAAAACTAGGAAGGCTTGGGCAAGATACAAAGGGAGGAAGATGACTGACGTTTCCTCTGCCTTTTCACACCTGTGTATCCATTGGCTTCAGAAGGCCCTCGAACCCCTTGATGACCGAATGATATTCAGGCTGTGACACTTCTGGGCAGATGTGTGTGAAGCTCTGGTTCCTAATGAGTGCCCCGTGGGCCCTAATAACGGCACTTGGGAACACGGGTCAAGTCCTTATAACCTGGGCCCTTTATAGTTGATGCCCAAAGCAGAGATTGGCAGTTTCTCTTGAAGACAAGACTAAAACGAAGAGATGTGCGCAAATTTCCGGAACAGCTGGCAATAATGGGGAAGAAGAGAGACAGAGAGTAGTCTAGAGGGGGCCTCTTTCACCTGTTTTCCATCTCCTGCCTGCTTCTTGTCCTCCCGCCAGGGGGCGCCAGCCACCATCCACCAAGTTTATGGCTTGCGTTGGCCTGGTGGGGAGCAAGTTTCTTCAGCAAACTCCTTTGCTGGGTGGGATGAAATGAGAGGGCCATTCGGATACTAATTTATAGTACACGTAGGAGAAAAGAAAATAAATTAGGGGCCGGGCATGGTGGCTCACGCCTGTAATCCCAGCACTTTGGGAGGCTGAGGTGGGTGGATCACTTGAGCCCAGGAGTTGGAGATCAGTCTGGGCAACGAGCAAGACTCTATCTGTACAAACAATTTTTTTTTTTAATTAGCCAGGTGTGTTGTTGGTCCCAGCTACTAAGGAGACTAAGGCAGGAGGATCTCTTGAGCCCAGGAGGTCGAGGCTGCAGTGAGCTGAGATCGTGCCACAGCATGCCAGCCTGGGTGACAGAGTGAGACCCTGTCTCGGAAGGAGGGAAGGAAGGAAGGAAGGAAGGAAGGAAGGAAGGAAGGAAGGAAGGAGGGAGGGAGGGAGGGGGGAA